>VUQJ01026600.1:0-18514 GCA_015108635.1 Andinoacara biseriatus
GAATGGACTTTGACGAAAGACATTTGGGGTCATCCTTCCTCATATTGTCACATAAACCAACAAAGTCACATGATCAGAAAAACCTTTGGACGACTCTGCAACTAGAGCATTTATTAATGAGCATCTACAGACAACTTCATTTTTTACAGTGTACTGAATATTAAGAAAACAAAACATTTTGTGGCACTGAAGACCTTTAAATCTTACTAACTTCCATGTATATGTTAATGAATAAGTTGACAGCTGACAACAGGAGTGATTTAATCACTGAAACTATACCTTTAAGGTCTCCAAAAAGACACAGCGTGGAAATCAGAGGTGGCAAAAGTACAGACATTCAATACTTAAGTAGAAGTACAAGTACTTGTGTAAATAGTTTGGTAAAAGCTGAAGTACTTCTTTACTCAACTTCTTTATTCAAGTAAAAGTAAAAAGTACTGGCTCTGAAATGTACTCAAAGTAAGAAAGTAAAAGTAGTTATTTGGAGGACATTTCTACCAGCCAGTTTAATGCAAAGCTACCTGAAGCTCATTATATAATATTGTAATAATATAAAATAATACATGAGAATACAAATTTTATTCCAATCTAAATTTTAATCTTAATGAATGCACTCATCTTGAATCTGTTATCTAGGTCACAAGCTGTGAAAGGGACTTTCAAAACAGCTCTATTCTCTGTGTCCTAAATTGTAGAGGGTGACGGTGCCTCCACACCTAAGCACAAAAATGAAGATACTCTGGGGTAAAAGTGTGATTCAAAAGATGGAGGAACCCTAAGATCGGTTGTAGTGTCTCCACGTGAGGAAAAGAATCACAATTTGCTATTGTGAGCTCCTGTAAATTTTCCTGCTGTGCAGGCTGTGATCAGCTGACCTGCTGCTGCTGCTCTGAGGTTTACTGCTCTGTGTGGATGAACTGAATTCAAAAATCTGTAACCCAGTGTTTCACAAGCTATCTTGGCCGATTTCCATCCTCTACACCGACAGTATACTGTTTATATAAATGTTTGTATAAATGGTGAATTCAGTGAATGAATCAAAGCATCAGCAGCTTTGATCCAAACTCATCTCTGCTACACTTCATGTAACCAAACTCTGACGATGAACACAGACACTGTGCAGCAATCCAACACAGAGCTTTACTGTAAATACAGTACAGCAAGCTCATCTGTTTGACACGCACTAAACTGCACTATTTTCATACAGTATTTGAATTACACAAAGTTAGCGCCTCAGTTTATTTTGCAGTCCTTACCTTTAAATCTTACCTCTTTTCTTCCTCTCCTGTCCTCTTTCTTACATCTTCCTCCATCTCTGACTGAACTTCTCTCTCATTCTTTTCTCTCCCTGGAAATACAGTAGCTGTTCATTTAGCTGACAAACACACTGTGTGACAAACTGCACACGCTTTTTCTGTCTTTGCTGATATTTGTTGAGCATTTAGAAACGTTGCATTTAAAATTTACCTGCAACAAGTTACTCCCTTTATTTTTGTTCTTCTTCAGCAGTGCTCGCTAAGACATTGGACATCTGCCCTCGGTCCAGTCCACTGTAACCCCTGATTATAGTGATATAAATAATACATAAATTATATGGTTTTGCCTCTTTAATGTCTCTGTATGCGATAAGTCCCGGTGATGGAGGATACGCCAGTAGGATTGTCTGTTGTGTGTTATTGTTTGGCCATTTAGGTTCAGATCGTTAGATGTTTGAAGGTGCATTGACCGGAAATAGAAACTTTTTTCAGATGCCTTAAACCTAAAGTAACGAGTCTGTTTTGAAAATGTAAGGAGTAGAAAGCACAGATATTTGTGTAAAAATGTAGGGAGTAAAAGTAAAAAGTAGTCAGAAAAATAAATACTCAAGTAAAGTACAGATACCTGAAAAATCAATTTGTGTACAGTAATGAAGTATTAGTACTTTGTTACTTCCCACCTCTGGTGGAAATGAACAGTATCATTTGGTACAACGGCAATCTCTACATGATCAAACATGTGAACGGCTGCACGCTCACATGCACTCCTAATTAAAACGAGGAGTTTCCTGTGTGCCTAACATAGTGTGCTATTCAGTCAGTTGCGCAACATGTTGTAAAAAAGCTTCTTTATACACCTCTGTTTATGTTGCAATTGCAGTTAACCTTTGATTTTTGCAGGAACACAGAAGGCTTTCTTAAAGAGCAAGTATAGAAGCCTGTCACAGATTAACTACACAATGATTTTTTTTTTTAATTAAAAGTATTGTACAGAGTTGGAAATGTGTTAAGAGAAACATGTGAATGAACAAGATCAAAGTGTGAAGGAGCTGGTTATCATTACAAATGGCACTACAGGGTATGTGCTAAGTCGGACAAAATAAAAGGGAGAAAAAGGGAGCCTTTTTCTAAAAGGTGGCCTTTTTCTATCTTTAAATTTGAGTTCTGGTCGAAACTCTGATATAAAGTAATAATTAAGTGTAGTGTGTCTGCTGTAGTCTTGCTTTAAAGCTACTTTTAGACTTACACTGGAGTCAGAAGTTGCAAATTTCAAAGCCCATCACTTACATGTCTTCTATAGATGCTAAATTAGAAATATTAGCTTGTTACACTACAGTAAATCCTTTTTTTATATTTTTCATCAGCATTTGTTTGTTTATTTGTTTGTTTGTTTGTTTTTAAATAAGTTACCCTTTAACATGTTTTTATACAAATACACACACCCATTACACTGGTCTGTGTTTACTGTCACTCATCTGACATTAACAAGAACACCAGAAAAAGTTCACAAGGAAGTAAATCTACAAACACTGCAGTTACATCCGTGCCTTTTTCCACAGGGACAAAACAATACCTAGAACACTGTTCCTTTTTAAGGACACACATATGTATAATGTCAAATAAAAACTAAAACAAAGTAAGTCATATATTCCTTATTCTTTTGTTATATTAGAAATAATTTGTAACTTGGTTCATAAATAAATGTGTAGAGCTACACAGTAAAATGCATTTTTAGAGAATTCTGTATTTTAATCCCTTTAACTGTCAATTTAAAGGCTTTATGATGTCCTAAGGGCAATTAAAAGCTGCTATTAAAAAAACATAAAAAGGGTGCTTTTTAACTTGGCAAACACACACACCCATTTAGTTTTAGTGCCATTTTAATGACGACAGCCAATAAAAAAGTTTTTAAACAAAGTAAAGGGTGGGACATGAAGCTAAATACATTTAAACAGAGGCATTTAAACAGAGAGGGTAGTTATAAAAAAAAAGCGACGTGTGGAAGCAAAGACTAGGAGCTGCTCAAGCTCTTTCGTATCCTCATACACCACAGACAAGACACGAGAGCGTTGTCAGGTAAGTTCTTCTGATTCATCTCAGAATTTATAGTGTAATTCATAGAACTTCTCCTATGAATCCAGGGAGCATTGGTGGATTTTTCTAATTGCTGTCTTTAATATTTTGTCTAAAAAAAATACTGAAAAAAGAATTTTTGAAACAAATTTGTTTTCCTTCTCAGTCATAAAGTTCTGGTTGCCAGAGTTGGGAATAGTCTGATTTGGTGTGCTACATCATCTTAGAAAAACGGCTTTGATTTTTTTTCCTGTGGAACAAATTTTTATGATATTTTGATGTTACCTGATTATAAACAATGTTTGTAAAATAGCATAGTGTTATTTAATCATTAATGCAAACATTCCGCCAAAGAATGGTTGTAGTAAGTAAACACCGAAACAGAAATGCAGACTTGATGCAGCACAGGGAAGTAAAACCTAATACAAAACAATGAGACAAGGGACTTGGACAGAGAGGGACAAAACTGTCACAGGAACACGGAAATGTAGAGCTGACATGGAGAACATAGGAAAACCAGGGATTAACTACAAATAAATTTATTCCGAGGCAAAATCACAAGAGACGTAATGTGTGACATATTGTTGGTTTGTTGGTCTGGCCTATTAATTGTAATAAATGACTACTGAGCTAGTCCATCTCTGAAGAAAGCAGCAGAATCTCTCTGTGAGTGCACCTCATCTGAATTTGCAATTCTTTGCAATGCTTTTTTTCTGCTGAAAAACACAGATGCTTTAGATTTTTAAATGAATTCCATATCAGTGCTCTTTCTAATGATCTCTTCCTTTCCTCCAGGTTTATTAAAGGCAAAATATAGTGAAGATGCTCCTCAGAGCTGTTCTTTTCCACTTGCTCCTCTTCTGTGCAAGCCAGGTTTTAGGTAGGTGTGTCTTTTGAGAAAGCCTGCTTACCAAGAATTTAATATGTTTTCTTGTCTCTGTTTATACAGTCTAGATTTTTACCCACCTTACTCATATTCCTTCTCTTCTCCATCTCAAAGCCGTTAATATCACATCTGACCCAGGAAAGGACAGCGAGGGTGTTATACACATAGACCTCAAAAGGCCTGTGTCTCTGGTTTGTACTCTTGATACTCAGCCTGATGAAGAGCTGGTCTGGCTCAGGAATGATGCCGTGGTTCGTCTGGAGGAAGGAAACAAGAAGGGTCGCAGCACTCTGTGTGTTACACCCATCTATGATGATAATGGTGCCACATTCACTTGTTACCAAAAAGGAAATTCCACAATTAGGGCCTCCATCACCCTGAATGTCACATGTAAGTCTCTTTAAATAATTCTGATCTGATGCTTTTTATATTGTTATATTAATACTGACAGCCAATACTGACTCACTTTTAGATTAACTGCATGTTTAGCCAAGTTAGGGATCAGATGGTTTGTCAGACCACCATGTTTATCCACACTGAAATATTTCAATGATCTATTGAAATATTTCTCTACCTTGAAATTTACTGTACTGCCTTGAAATTTTAATATCCAGAAGATCCCAGGAAGTTCAACTGGGGATAGTGTTTTCAGTAGGAGAAACATTTCGTCAGTCATCCAAGTGACTTCTTCAGTCTCAGCTGACTGCAAGTTTCCCCAGCATTATAAATGATACAGTTGCATAACGACCTAAACTAGCACCACTGACTAACATTGAGTCATGAGCTTCAATATGCATCATCAGTATTTAAGGTTAATATGAATCAGCATTTAAGGTTTGACTCTCATCATCCACTGGAGCAAAAACTGGGTGTCATCAGGACGCTACAACACAGAGTAAACACCACAGACACACCAACAGGGAAGCAGAAGAACATCATATCAAAGATGCCCTGAGCAAATGTGGTCATCCCAACTGGACATTTGTCAGAGCTGGGAAGTCACCTACAGTATGCTTGTTCCAAAAGAGAAGAAGGACAACCGCCTAAGCTTATACCCTTGGGAGTATCGGAACAGCTTAGGCACATTTTTTCAAAAACTGGACCACTCTAGGGATCTGGTCCCCCAGTGCAAACAGAGTAATGTAGTGTATGTGGTTAAGTGCCGAGAGGATTATCATGAATTATATATTGAAGAAACCAAACAACTACTTCTCATGGTACTAGGTCTTTTGACCCAGTGGTTCTGAGTTTTTGGACTCTCTAGTGTTGTTTATTTAATGATTCTCTTTGATTCCAGGTTTGTTTAATGTTTAAATTCTCCATCCATCCATTTTCTTCTGCTTATCCAATTCACGGTCGCGGCAGGACCAGAACCTTTGCCAGTTGCCATAGGGCGAGAGGCGGGGTACACCCTGGACAGGATGTCACCCCGTTGCAGCACTAACACAGAGAGACGGGCAACCAGTCACACCTATGGACAACTTAAAATCACCAATTAACCTAACCCCACTAACTGCATGTCTTTGATCCGTGGGAGTACCTGGAGAAAACCCACTCAGACACGGGGAGAGCAAACTCCACCCAGAAAGGCCCTGGCTAGATAGTGGATTTGACAGCAGTGCTAACCAGTTCCTACTTGTCAGTTGCTTTAGCAATTAGTGCTCAGCGTCCCATGCTCTTGTGTCAAGTCTTCTGTATTAAGCTCATTCATGTGTCTGTGTTTTTCCTATTTGATTCTACACTTTCTGCTTTATTTTGCCAGTTAGCTGTTCCTTGTGCTATGCTTTTAGTTTTGCTTCCTTTGCTCATCTGTGCTTCGCTTCTCATTTTAAGAGGCAGGAGGACGGTTTTACACAAACACACCCAATATGCCTGTACAAATTTTAATGGCAGTCTGTTAAATTCTTGCAGTATTTCAGTTTGGATCAGTCTAGCTGCTAGATTAGCATGCAATTTAGTGTTCTACTGTGCATTTAAATCCAATGTTTGCACTTATCTAGGAAAAGTAACTTCAAAAATCTCTATCTAAACTGATCTTGTTCAGTTGCCCCAAATATATCTGGATCAGAGGAGGTTACAGTTGAAGAGGAGGGTGTCCTTGTCTTGGAGTGTGACATCAGGGCCAATCCACTTGTCTCCTCCGTGATGTGGACACTAAATGGAACCCTGGTGGATCTGCAGGAAGGCCACTTCACTGTGATCAATGACGGCTTGACAAGCCAGCTGAAAGCCAGCAAAGTGGAGAAAAGCTTGCATGAAGGCATGTATCAGTGCACAGTGGTCTGTCCCATGTGTGGAGAACAAAACAAGCTTTTCCAAGTCACAACAACAGGTCAGTTCACAGGACCAGCATTCTGCAATGCTACCCAAGCCACATCTCAACATTAAGTTTTATCTGTGGATTTTCTGTGGCTTAAAATAATCAGTTATTAATGTTTTCATCCTCATCTTTAGGCAAAACCTTTAAGTTCCCACTGGGGCCCATCATTGCTGGGGTGGTGGTGGTGGCCCTTACTACACTTTTAGCTGTTGTTTCCAGGTGGAAGAAAATTGCGAAGGTAACAGAATACACAAGGAGTACAAAAACTGATTTATTACAACCTGGACCTTCTAATGTTCTAATTCTCTTTTAACAGTGCTGCAAGTAAGTTGTGCCCAAAAATAACCATTCTTCTCAACGTCACCAAAAGAGACAAGCCATGAAACCAACGCCGCTCTTCAGTGCAAGACAGATTATTCATTTGTGTGACCTTGTATTTAATTTTATGTCATAGTTGACATTTTTTTTTAAGTAATGTATTCCCTTTTTGAGAAACACATTTGCATTTTCTTGATACCATTCTCATATACACTAAATGGACAAAAGTACTGGATCACCTACACATTACACCTACAGGAGCTGCACAGCCATGGAAACCTATGCCATGAAGCTCCCAGTTAGTGCCTATATTAATGCCAGTTTGGAGCCCTGAAGTCACTGAACCAGCAGATCATTGGTGACTTTTACACAGTACGTGCCTCACCATTTAGCGACCCTGCTCTTTAACTTTATGTGGTCTGCAGCTTTGTGGCTGAGTTGCTGTAGCTCCTCAAAACTTTTGCAATGATACCACAGCTGTTGGCAGAATATCAAGGTGGGAAAAAATTTCATGAACTGACTTGTTGCAACACAAACATCTTATTACAGTATCATACTCAAAATCAGTGAGCTCTTTAAAACGACCGGTTCTTTCACAGATGTTTGCAAGGGCAGACTGCACAGCTGGGTGTTTGATTTTATATACACCTGTGACAATGGAAATAAAACACCTGAATTAAAAGATGAAGAGGTGTGCTCCAATACTTTTGTCCATATACTGTATTTCTATTATGTAAAAAAAAAACTACAGCTAACAGTCATTAGTTTTGCTGTAATGAAACACTTAGCAGGGTCTGTCTAATGGTAATCCCTTATAAAATCACAATATGTTAGATCTTGTATGTATTGTACAATCAGGATGTAACTTGTCAATTAAATGTCCTTGAAAGTTTTTTGTTTTTTTGCTTTTTTACCTTTGGTTAAAATCCGCCTAGATGTTTCCCCTGTTTCCTTTCTTGTGCTAACTGTGTGGTAGCAGTAGCTCTATATTTTCAGACACAAACATGGGATCAACCTTCTCATGAAACGCTGCAGTAACACAAAGAAGCACTTCCCTCAAAATATCCTTTGCAGTCTGTTTTAGCAAACTGTGAACTGTGTTCTAGGTAAAATTTTTGTGGTAAAGTTTAACCAACATGAAAGGACACTGACATCACAAGTCCAACTGTATATTTAAGAGTTATGAGTTCAGGATAATGTTTCAAATGCACCATAAACCATCTTTGGCTGCATTTTCATTTTTATTACTTATTACACAATATATATATTAACAGACACAGAGAAACATCAAAATTGACACTATTACACTGAACTGTTATTGTATGGGAAATGTGTGGATTCCTCTTACACAGATCTATAGCTCAGTGTTTTTCACAGAGTAACTTGATGCTTTGAGAATACCCTGTGTAAAAATATCACTGTTGAATCAGCAGAATAAACAAGTGTGTCTAATGATTGCAGTAATTCAGAATCAATCTTGTTCTCTATTTTCTGTATTTGCTCTGAACTTTACCTCCTGACTCAGCAAAACAGTCATAGCGCATTAAAATTATGTTATACATTTACTTTCAATGAGACAAAAGGACAGCGACTGCTAGGTTGTGGGGGTCAAGGTCCCCTCTTTATGTTCTTTCCAATAAAGAAAGGAACGCTTGGTCACATAAAACAGAGTGATACAAGACAAGGACAAATGGATCAGAAGTTAAATAAAAACTATTCCACAAGCTTGTTAATGCCTTTTGAATCACTACAAAGGCGCACACGCAAAGATCTCATAATGCTGGTTCAAAAAATTTCACATGCAGGTCTGCAGTGACATCTGCTGGTCACCAAACCCTCTCCGTCCAAGATGGTGGATTTATGTGTAAAGATGCAACCAAAGGCATAGAAAATGTTATTTACCTTTACCAGGAAGTCCCATTGAGATCACGATCTCTATTATGATAGAGACATGATTATAAAAATGACAAACCTTGTGATTTTTAACCAATGAGCAGCAGTATTGAGAGATCTGGGTGACACAGACTGCACTCACCATCTAGCCTTTCCCAGTTAGAGTATGTTTCGTTTAAAGCACTGTCTAAAGGCACTGTTATATTTAGCTTTGTAAAATGTAATGTTTCCGATGTGTTTATGTTTTTGTCTTCCTTATGTCTGTAAGTGCGGTGGAAAAAAACTAGAAACACCTGTCAACAGTAATGTAATAAAAGAGCATCACTAACAGGCCTGTTAGTTGCGTCAACATCAATCTCGTGCCAAGTCAATAAAAACCAAGCATATTAAACCAGTATAAAATTTATTGCTGACCAGTTGACACTGGAATGAGCCTGAAACTTTCTGACACCTAGACATGTACTTTACTTGAAAACATGATGATGTTTGAGAGATACAATTGTGGTTATTGTCATTTTGGGCTTTCAATTTTATTTTATTTTTTTAACTGTTCTTTTTTTCAGGGTCAAATGATTGTAAAGCATACATCTTTAATGAATTTAAAAAACAAGAATTGGCTACACAAGTTTGAATTTATTTAGGATTTTCTCTACTCCACAGGATCAGAAGTATACAGACTTAAATATATTCATAAAGAAATAATTAAAAGTTCAAAATTACTGTGACTTTCATGCCCAACTTCTGACCACAACTGTCAGTAAGATGGGATGTGGATGCTGTGATGATATTCTGTTGTGGTTTGTATCTATTTTAATAGAGAAATATATGTAATCAGTCTGTACAGAAGAATCTCTTACCTATGTGTTTGCATTGAGAGGAATCTTGTATTACAAACTCATGATCCTAAGCTATTCATTTTACATATTACTATAGCCTTTTGATGTAATTATACAGATAATAGTAGCTAATATAACACGTTGTAAGATTATTTTGAAAATAAAGACCTTAGCAGCATAACTACAAAAATATTTCTTTATCTGGTGTACAAAAATATGAACAAAAAAGAAAATCTGGAACTATTATTCCCACACAATAATTCAAGTAAAATTTCAACGTAAATCCCATTAAAAAAAATAAATAAACGTTTTCTAATGAGCTTTACGCAGTGACGAATCGTGTGACGTCACTTGTCTCTGCGTAGGGCGTGGGGACGCCTGCCTTTGGGAATTCTGTGGTCCGCCGCCAAATTCAAACAGTGAAAGAGGATATAAGAGCGACAGGCGGCTAAAAACCAGAGGGAATCGACTAGTTTTACAACTGACAGTTTCAGGTAAGATATCTGTACAGCAAGTGTCTGACTAGACGTTTTGAGTTTTCGTAATTATTTAGGTAGACTTCTTTTCGCATAAACTGAGTTAGTAACTTTTTTCTTTTCTTTTTTTTTTATGCTAACCGTGGCTTCTGGGGCACAGCCCTTTTTTGTTTTGTTAATGGTACTCGTTGACTTCTGTTTGCTATGGTACCACTTGACGGTGTTTTAATGTAAAAACAGTGAAAAGTAAACTTTAATTCTCGTTTGCTTCTTAAGGCTGTTATTCCCTCCTCACGGGGTGAGCAATCCTCGGTTAAATTAAAACTTGCACTGGAGCATTGTCCCGATCAAACAAAAGCCACGGAGCTTTCACTAACACGATTACCGCTGCTTTGTGGGGGTGTTACGGGTCATTTTTCACTTTAATTTTAAGTCCTTTGTCCATGAACATTTTTCACATTTTTTGTCAGTGACACAGGACTAAAGTAATTTCCTAAAGCAACGGTTAGATTTAATTAAACTTATCTTTGTCTCTCTTTTTTCTATCCGTCAGTGCAAACAAATATTCAGCTTTCATGCATAGCACATTGACTCATCATAAATTGACTTATAATAAATTTTTGAATCGTTTAGCACTTATTTTATTTGCAAAATAAATTTGTGAGATTTTGAAACGGTCTGCTGTGTATATATAGTTATTTTTCTGAAATATAATCACACAGATGTTTTTTTTATTTTCCTCAGCTCAGTCAATGGCCTCCTCAGTCATGGATAATGTTGGTAAAGCTGTGATTGGAGTCTGGCGGGCACATACAGTGTTGGATGAGTCCGATGGAGCAGAGAGCTCCCCAGAAGCCCCTGACCGTTTCCGCAAACTTCGGTCCTCATCTTCACTCAACTCTCTGAGGATGTCACTGAGAAAGCGACTCCCACTACGATCTGTCCAGGCCAGTTCCCTCCCTGAACAACCGACCTGGGAAACCATGAAGGAACAACCAAAACCCAGCACAGTCCGCAAGCTTACTCGCAGTGCTCGTAACTCCATCAACGGAGTGTATCAGGTAGGTAAATTAACTGTTCTGGATGCATTTTTCTTTTAATCTGTGGAATTGCCTGAAAAACAAGTATAATTTTTTTTTTTTTTACTTTTGATCATAATCAGGCTCAACAAAAGCCACCAGTCAGTTATTCCAGAGTTGTTTTCTCTGTCCCTCAGAGGTTACAGAGGACCAGAGAGTTTTCCCGTGAGGAATGTTTGGTAGTGACCCCGGGTCGTGACAGAGAAAATGCTGATGCAGCAGATTCTTGCACCCCGAAGCATACACCTTATCGAGCTGCAACACCCAGAAGCACACCCAGAGCAGCAGCCACGCCCGGCTCCAAAGGACGAAGGACCCCTGAAGCATCCGTACGAGGAGTGAAAACAGGAGGTGGCAGGAGGCAGCTGGTTCGCATGGCTGCTTTACGAAGTCCCTTTGCCTCCCCAAACACGCAGAACCAGAGGCTGTGAGTTTCATTCAATCATTATGCAGCTTTTCTTTGTGTGTCATTGTTTTGTTTTTTTTAGACTTATTTTTTATTGAGTACTTTTATTTCACTGGATAACGAGTTTTATTTGTCATATACATTTACACGCAGTGAAATTCAGTCTCTGCATTTAACCCATCACACATGGAGCACACAGCACAACGTGGAGCAGGGGGCAGCTAGAAAGCGCCCAGGGAGCAACCTGGGGGGGGGTTAGGGCCTTGCTCAGGGGCCCACAGGGATGCCAGCCCTGGGATTTGAACCAGGGTCCTCTCAGTGATGAGCCTGCTTTTTATGATCCTTTTTGGGGTTACATCAGGAAGGGCATCTGGTGTAAAAACTGCCAAATCCAACATGCATGCTATGGTGACCAATTGTGAATAAGGGAACAGCTTAGTTTTTTTTCTGTGCTAAATGTTTGTTTTACCATCTATTATAGGAAATTTGACCAAGATTTGGAGTCAGTTTCCAGTGGACTGAGGAGGCTCAAACATCTTTCAAAGGCCTTTGATGACATCATTGGCAGAGACAACAGGTAATGTGTTTTATTTCAATTAATTTTGTTTTGATATTTTAAGCACAGGTTGGGTGGTTAATTTTATAGAAGTGTTTGCATTTTGTGTGGTTTATTAGTTATTTACAAATTGGGTAATTCAAAAAAAAAAAGGGCAAATTAAGTACTGCTAACTTCCTTGATAATCATGAATGAAGGAGTGTGAGATGTAGGAGAATTAAAGTATTGTGTAACTGAAGAAGCCATTAGGCCATTTCCTTGAATTCATGCATATTCTGCAAAAAGGAAGGGTGTCTCTGCAGTCCTTGGTGTCTCAGCCAAAGAATCCCAGTTTGTGGGTCAGCAGACTTCCTCCCCCTCCCTCCAAACATTCTTCCCGCCTCAGTTTGAAACGGGGTCTATGTTTCTGGTATTCAGATAAGGAGGGAGTAAGTGGGAAAGGAGGTGGGTGTGGGAATTGGAGCCAGATGACATGACAAATGTACTTAAATGTTTGCATCACTTCCTGTGTTGGCATTCAAAATCTTAGAGCCCTGTCGGATCTATAAGCAGTGATGTGGAATGTGAAAAGCGGGCGCTCAGGAGCCGTGACCTTGTCTCTTATCATGCACTCAACTGCTTTCCTTGCTGTATAAAAAGGTCTTCTTGTTTAACTTAAACCAGCTTGTTTTCACCTACAACAGGCAGTTCAACTATTCCCAAATTTTGGAGTAATACAGAAGGTAAAATCCCATTGGAAAATAATCCAACTAAAACCAGATGAATTATGACAACATATGGTTTCAGTGTAAACACAAACGTGCATGACAGAGCTAGTCTGAATACAAAACTGTGAAAGTCTACTTTGAAATGGAAGAAAAAGTGATGAATAACTCACTGTCCAGGCAAAAGATGGTTTTCTCCATTTCCTCTATCAGACTTGCACTTCTTTCTGAATTTACAGCACGTGCTTTAAATATTCTTTGTAACCTCACCTTCCCAAATACTTTCTCTGCTACTAACAGGATGTCTGCTAGTGAAAAATATTATTATTATTATTATTATTATTCAAATTAAAGAGCAGAAAAGGATTTAAATACTGAAATTTTTTGATTTGTTGCATGATTTGTTGCATGATGCAACACTTGCCCTTTTTTTAAAAATAGCTGTAATGATAGAGTTGTAAATAGATATGAACTTAATGATGTTTTGTTTATGCTTTTTGTACTGATATTCTCTCTCTCTCGCTCTCTGTCTGCAGACCTGCTCCAAAGGAATGTTCTGGTGGAGTGATGATGAGAAAGTTGGATCCCAGCGGTAAACTCAGCCGCTCAAACCTCACACGCAGAGCCACTCGCCTCTCTGAAACGCTGGGCAGTTGGGCCAACACAGCTGTAAACACTGTTCGTAAACCCAACTGAACTACGGGCATGTCTGTGTGTATAATACAGGACTTTTTGCAGCCATTTTTTTACACTTATTATGATCGTGGTATCACTGTTACATATACACAGTAGTGTTATCATGATACTGGGAGACTGTTACGCTACAGCATGTCTTTTTCTATGTATCCTCTGCATATTTGGCAACATCTGTATGTTTACATGTCCCAGGTTAGCTTGTTGTGGGTGATATCCTCACTGTACTGTAGCTGCCAGAGAAACGTCCTATGTATCTGTTGTAGCTGCTACAGTCAAAATATTTTAGTTACATTTTCAAAATACTAATATTGTTCTTTGTGTAGAAACCGTGTGCAGCATAATGAAATGTACTCTAAAGAAATCCTGAACAAGAACTAAGCTAACGCTAAATTTTCTGACAGATTGGGGAAATGTATTTCCTGTCCATTTATATGTATGCAATGATGTTACTAACACTTGTTATGCTATTTGAAATGTTATTCGATCATACCAAATTATCAAGTGTGTTTTCTAAAATGTAGTCTTTAAATGTGAACGTTCCTTGAGGCGGAAGTTGACACTTTTAATGGCCCGTGGATGATTCATGCACCAATACTGTACACATAAATCATCTGATAATGTGATGGGGGAAAGATTTAGTGGCTCATTACCAGATGATGGCTATAATGATGATGTTATAAAGAGAAATCCTGTATCTTATTACTGACTGTCAAGCTAACTGCCTCAAATGGAGTAAAGCTCTTCTGTGGGTTTTTTTTTTCCTTTTTTATTGTATTGGTACCTCCTATTTCTGCATTCATTAGAAAAAAATGGAGAATATATGTCTAAATGTGAAAAAATAAAATATTGCCTTTTTATATGTGTTCATGTTTTGGTTTTTGTTTATTCACAGCATGGAATTAAATGCAGTTTTTTCTCAAAAACTTTAGAAACTGAGTTGATGGAATTGTTTTCTCATTGTTTCCATTTTAATTATAATTTCATTCTTATTCATTGCACAGACCCAACAATATGCTGGAAACATTCCACTGAGATTCTGGTCTATATTGAAATGATCGCATCACATCTATTATTTGTTTTGGGGTTGTTTTTCTTTTGCTCTGATTTGTTATATTTTGTGTTAAGCACATTGCGTTTGCATGTAATGAAATGTGCTATATAACTAAAATTACCACATCTACATCTTTTAGATTGGATTGGATATGTTTGATATAGTTGAATTATGAGCTATCTAACAGAATACAAAATACAACTGATATTTATGCTGTTTTGCTACATGGTAGAACATCAATAATATTCCAGTTAATATATAGGTATCATACTCTTACAGAAGCTGGTGTGCATAGTGACTATTTAAGTTTTGGTAAAACATTTTGGCTGCAGAATTAAGGCCCAACTGTGTCAACCTCTCCACATGATCTTTAAACTGGAGTCTGCAGCTGGGCCGGGTGCCAGCACTGTGGAAGACTTTCCTGCATTGTACTGCTACCAATAATAAAGTTTCCAGAAGAACTAAATGACTACAAACCAGTGGGCCTTACATCACACATAACAGCCTTATAACAGCTGACTCTACAACTACTGAGACTTGAGGTCAAAGACAAACTTGATCCCTTGCATTGAATACAAACAACACATTGGAGTAAATGATGCCGTCGTCTGAATGCTTCACGGAGTCTTAGCTCATCTGGAGGAATCGGGCACTTATGTGAGAGTTTTGCTCTTTGATTATTTTTTTTTAAATAAGTATCACTTGGTGAGTGAATATTGTGCTAATGAATGAATATTGGCTATTGCACATCATAGGAGTGACAGATACTGTTCAGTATGAATAATATAATATTGCACAGAGATGTGGGTATTGCAAAGGCAAAGAAACTGTTCTTAAGTAGATAAACTAAACTGGTACCTGAATGCAGATGAACTCTACAACACAGGTAGAGATTTCTATTTTTGTTAAGAAAAAAACCTCTCTTGACATCTGCAGTAAAATGCTGAAGATGCTCTAGCAGTCTGTGATGGCACGTATGATGTTCTATGCTGCAGCCTGCTGGAGTGGTAGCATCAGAAACAAGGATGCAAGGAGATTGGACAAACTAGTGAGGACATCTGGCTCTAATTTAGTAAGAGTGGAGATGGTGGGAGAGGTGGTGGGAAAATACACACTAAAGCCATCCTGAACAACTCTCATCCACTTTATGGAACAAAAAACATCAGTATTGGAAGACTCCCTCTCAATCTCTGTTTTACAACAGAGAGATAAAAAAAAAAAACATTTGTACGCACAGCCATCAGGGTTTTCAATTCTCATAAAAATAGCTGATGAGCTGTGTCAGACATGAATTACCCTCTGGGATCAGATTATTCTTATTCTTATAATTCTTGTTCTTATTTAATGTTTTTAGTTTAACTGAAAATAATGTGTTATACTTTTATGATCAACTATTTTATATGGCTTTGGCATTACTACTACTTTAATTTGTATAATTCTTGTGTAACCCGTTTTTGCATACAATAAACAGTAGAGTCTACGTATAGAAATAAATTTATGTTTTAATAAAGCACTCTACAAATGTAAGATAATCATTTATTACATTTATGAAACGCAAAATACATAATGTATTAATAGAATGTCACAATAGAATACATTTTATAAGCATTTTATATAAGTTAAATTAAGTAAACAAAAGAAAAGGAAACACAAAAACTACTGGATTTCTTTAAAGTAACACATGAAGCCCATATAAAGGTAAAAGTGTGTCCGTGTGGTGTTTCCTGGTCACTGCATGGCGAAGCGAGAACCGCTCAGTATGTCCTTTTTTGCCACCCGTCTTTAGCTCGCCGTCTCGTTGAAGTCGCTCCACCTCTGCCTCTCCGGCTTTGTACCCAGAGCTGAACCCACGCCGCGGCTACCTTCTCCAGGATACCGGGGCTGCTAAGCATCGGAAAATGGCCCTCCATGTCCCCAAAGCTCCGGGCTTCGCCCAGATGTTAAAGGATGGCACCAAGGTGGGGTTAAATTAGGGATATTGGGCTAGTAGATGAGTTTTGAGTGAGTGGTTGTGAAGGAGCGTGCTAGCTAACATTAGCCGCTGAGTTAGCGCGTTCATTCAGAGTCATGTGGGAGAGTTCTAGAAAGCAGCAGCCAGGCCGCCTGGAGGTGCTGTACGGGGGTCTGTTCGGAGCGATGAAATGCTCATTTTTGGTCTTTCACTATCTCCCTCCACTCTAAGACATGCCAAATACAGCATCAGCAGTGCAGGTGCTGTTACAACGGGCTGTCAGTCTGCAGTCACACCCAACTAGCATTCAGCTAACTGTCAATAGTGTCCGCTTAAAGGGATGCTGATGCTTCATGGGTACCGGTAGTGTTGTCCCAGGCTTTGCCGAGTGATTCCCCAGTTAATGAGCCACATATTTATTTTCTTCCTTGCTTATATTCTCATAGTATATCTTACTTATATTCTTATATATGTATATGTGTGTGTGTTTTTATATATATATATATATATATATATACACACACACACACATATGAAATCTTTTTGCATAGTCCTCGATAGGCAGTGTGCTAATTATACAAGTCTGACATGGAAATGAAATGTAATGGACATCTCTTGAAAAGCTGATTTGTTGTCTATTACAGCACTTTTCAGGTCTTGAAGAGGCTGTCTTCCGTAACATCAGAGCTTGTAAGGAGCTTTCTCAAACCACCCGCACTGCCTATGGGCCTAACGGTAAGCTCAGTCTGCCCACAGTGTATTAAGTCATGCTTGTGCTCTAATCTCATAAAACTAAACTACAAAGACACCAAAACGGAACCTATTAAATGTGTGTATTTTCCTTCAGGCATGAACAAAATGGTCATCAACCACTTAGAGAAGCTGTTTGTCACCAATGATGCTGCAACAATTCTCAGAGAGCTTGAGGTGAGGAAATGTTTTTGTGCAGGCCCCTGAGAATCACCTGAATTCTTATGGCATGTATGAATTTAACTGTTTACATGAATATAATTTATTTTACAGGTGCAGCATCCCGCAGCTAAAATGATTGTACTGGCATCCCACATGCAAGAACAGGAAGTTGGTGACGGTACCAACTTTGTCCTGGTGTTTGCTGGAGCTCTGCTGGAGCTGGCTGAAGAGCTCCTCAGAATGGGCTTGTCCGTTTCAGAGGTAAACAAATGCGGTAAATGTTCTGTGCTTTGCAGATTATTTGATACAATAATGCTTTAATGAGATAATATTGGTGAATTAGTGTGGCTTAATGTCATATATGTGCATCACAGGGCCATGAATTGTTTTCTCAGTGCCCCTTTCCTCTTTGCCACAGGTGATTGAAGGCTACGAGAAGGCTTGTAAGAAGGCCCTGGAAATCCTGCCAGACTGCGTTTGCTCCTCAGCCAAGAACCTCCACGATATCAGTGAGGCCACATCGCTCATCCGTACAGCAGTCATGAGTAAACAGTATGGCAATGAAGACTTTCTTGCCAACCTCATTGCGCAGGCCTGTGGTGAGTCAGCGATCCAGACTATCTCAGACTGTTGTCTTAGCAAGGGTAATTATCATGATTGTGGCATTAACTTTGTATTTTTCTGACTTTCTTTTCTTTACCTTGCCTGTTGCTGCAGTATCAATCTTCCCTGAGTCCGGCAATTTCAACGTTGATAATGTCAGAGTATGCAAGATTTTGGTAAGCTTCATCTTCTGTCGATTATATTTTGTGTGCATATAGAGGTTGGCCTACGTTAACCTTTGTTGTGCTTTCAGGGTAGTGGGGTGACAGCATCTTCTATGCTTCATGGCATGGTTTTTAAGAAGGAGGCAGAGGGAGACATTTCATCGGTTAAAGACGCCAAAATCGCTGTTTTCTCCTGCCCCTTCGACTGCATGATGACAGAGACCAAGGTAAGGGAAGATGACTAACGGGAACGCATGAAGCTTAATGAACATGATTTTTTTTTTTTTTTTTTTTTTTTTTTTTTTTAATTATTTTTTTTTTTTTTACAAATCAT
>VUQJ01026604.1:0-12583 GCA_015108635.1 Andinoacara biseriatus
TTACCATGCGGTTCAAGAAAGTTACACAAACAAGAGGGCGTGCACGAGATAATGAGGTGGCGTAACAAAGTTTGATACTGCTCCATGACTGGCTATTAGCGTGTCACTTCATACGTTGCTAGGCACCAGAGGACCGACCAACCAATCTTGCATCACAAGCGGAATCTTTGCTCTGGTTTATTCCAATGAAAAAAAAAAAAAAATTGAACGTTCTATCGAGCGCATTTTCTATTGATATTGATTACGTGTCTATCGCGATACAAATCATTATCGTTTTATCGCCCAGCCCTAGTACATACATAAATATGTAAATTTGTGTGTGTATGTATGTACATACAAATACTTTATTTTTGATTATTTATTTAGTATATTTCTCTTTATTTTTTTATTCCATTCTGGTATTCTTATTTGTACATCACTGCTGCAGTTCCTCCAATTTAATCCAAGCCTATAGCAACAAAATCTCGTTCCAAAGCGCACTGTATGGTGCAATTTTGAATGACAATAAAGTTTGTCTATGTCTATGTCTACTTGTAACTGCCAGTAGCTGCTGGATGTCTTTGAGTGGCAGTCTATACAACGGCTGATGGATGCAGATGGAGATGAGAATGACTTGGCGACTTTAGGAACTACTTGTGCAGTCCAACATTTGATTGTGTCCGTACAGCTGAATGATGAATGTTAATTTGCCATGTGGTTGCATAACTGTATAAACGAACCACAATGCAATCTTGTGCATACATGCGTGCTATTGGTTTGTTCCCATATTTAAGCAAAGAACACCACAAAGATTAAGGAGAAATATTTTCCACACACTGAATAAGTTTAGAAAAAGTCAGGTTACAAGTTGCAGGGATGATGATATTATTAGAGATGCACCAATATCTCCAATCTAAAACAATACCAGCAAAAATCAACAGGATCACTACAACACTATGGCCCTGTTTACATGTTTTAATGTGTTCTGGCCTCCTGTTTAAAGGTTTTGATGCGTTTCTGCCTCCCGTTTACACAGGAATGGAGTGAAAACGACCTCCAGAGTGGTGCATTTCTGAAAGGCTCCGGCCTCCGTCTCCATGTAAACAGATGAATACAATGCCTTTTGGAAATCAAAAAGTAGTGATGTGTGTGTGTTCCTCTGTCATGGACCGTACTCAATAATGACGGCATGAAGCCACAACCACCCCCCCTCGGGATCCAGAGGCAAGCAGGGAAAGACCCAGGAGACCCGGGTCATCCACAGCCCACCAGGACCTCAGAAGACCCGAGGCGGAGCTCCCACGGTCAGCCACAAAACATTATAATGAAGGACACACATTAGCTGTGTGCATCACAGCCTCATCACAGCTGATGACAACTTTTTTTTTTTAAACAAGTTTTTTTTTTTTTTTAAATGTTTAGTCTGTGTATAGGTTTCATGTTTTTACCACTGGGACATGCATAGATTAACTTACAACAATGACAAATTGAAATATACAAAAAAAAAAATAGAAAAATAAATCGCTGTTTAAACCACAGGAATGACAAAAGAGCTGCAGGTACGTGAACCCTGGTCTATAGCTACTAATAACTACTGTCAAATAAATGGAGTATTTAACCCCACAGATTCCTTAGTAAGGAATCAAAAGCTCATCAAAAATTTTAACTAAATCACAACCACTGAAGAATCCCTCCAGTCTTTAAGCACATTAGGAGGTTACTACATCACTGTCTGACCCCCACCCCCTCAAAAAAAACTTTTCAAAGTGGGACACGAGTATTTTTTTTAACTGCATGAATATTTACAAGAAACTTTCACACTATGGTCGTTCCCACAAAAAGGGAAGGAAGTGACAATGCAAGACGTGCCTGCAGACCCTGGAGAAAATAACATCATCGAGCGCTTAACTTTTGAGGAGTTTTCACAACTTTTATCAGAACAGCAGCTGAAGACGCAACTGTCCCGATTGCTCATAATGTGATTCAGTGTGGTAAAGCTTAAACTCTGTCACGACAAGGCATGAGCTGCTTTTATTTTGACTGCGCTTACAGCTGAAAGCTACCGTGTGTTTAAAACATTTGACTCCTTTTTTGGTTCAGTAAATTCCCCTCGGGTTCACACTGGTGTCCCACCAGCAAATAATACACATCATCACAGAAAACAAACCTGCGAAGAGACAATCTGGTTATTAAAATGTAATCCAGTCATCTGACAATTAATTCTTCACTGTTTCATGGGAGGTAGGAAAAAAAAGAAAAATTCTTCATTGCTCTGCTAGGGGGCACTATTGTGCAATGTAAGTCTTCACAGGTCAAAGACCGCAAACTACAGGCTTAAGCAGAGGTGGGAAGTAACGAAGTACAAATACTTTGTTACTGTAAAGTAGATTTTTCAGGTATCTGTACTTTGCTTGTGTATTTATTTTTCTGACTACTTTTTACTTTTGCTCCACACATTTTTACACAAATATTGGTAATTTCTGCTCCTTATATTTTCGAAAGACTCATTATTTTAGGTTTAAAACATCTGAGAAAAGTTTGCATTTCGGGTCACTGCTCCATCGAGCATGAAACAATCTGAGCCTAAATAGCGGAATAACACATATGAGACAATCCTACTGGAGTATCCTCCATCACCCTGATTTATCGCATGCAACCAGATTAAAGAGGCAAAAGCATCTAATTTATGTATCATTTATAGCACTTTAATCAGGGCTAACAGGGGGCCGGACCAAGTCCGTAAATTGTGCTTGAGATACTTCCAGCATCTGAGCTAGCGTTAGTGAAGAGGAACGAAAATAAAGGGAGTAACATGTTGCAGTTAATATTAAATGCAACATTTCTAAATGCTCAACAAATATCAGCAAACACACAAAAGGAGCAGACACATAAAAACAGGACAGGAGGAGAGGAAGAGGAGAGGTAAGGACTGCAAAACAAACTGAGGTACACTGTGCAACAGGGCTGCAACTAACGACTATATTAGTAATCGATAAATCTATCGATTAATCTGATTTTTTTTTTAAAAAAAAGCCACATTCTGATTTTTTATTAAACCACTTGAGCTTTTTCTATAAAATATTAGAAATACATTAAAGGATGCAAATAACCAAAGAATTTAATTACATTTTTAAATTAGAAAATAAACATTTTATTGCCTAAAATGAGATAACATAGCATTTCTTCACAAAGGTGATTTTATCTTAAATGCAAAATGTATATATATATATTTTTTGTACAGTTTTCGCCTAATTACTGCTGTGAATGTGTAGTTTTTTCAGCAAATGGCCTTTGAGTCTGTACTCCAGTTAACGATTGATCGATTACTAAAATAGTTGTCGATTATTTCAATAATCGATTCATCACAATTAATCCCATTAATCGTTTCAGCCCTACTGTGCAAGTTTTCATATTTCAACTAATTTCTGTTTCAACACATCTACAAAATGTCTTTCACGAAGAAGACAGGATCCATCCACAATGACCTCATGCACGGCTCTAATGACCTCACAATTTAACTGAGACTTGTGTCCACAAGTGGTTGTAATAGCATTAACTAGATGCTCTTAACTGCACAAACTCGTCATGAATTGCCCTCGTCTGACTGATGAAAATGTGAGCATTAGGATCAGCACGCTTGAAACATTCCATCATTTTAAAATGTCCAAATAAAGCTGCATGTTTGCATCATGTGACAGCCTGCCATAGGTGATGTCACACTGCCACAGCAGCAACATAATACAGCAGAGAGAGTTGCGGTTAGAAGAGGATAATGATGCATTTCCAACACGTTAACCAAAACTTTTCTGTCATTGATGGAATTCTTTTAAAAATCTGAAGGCTTTCATTTTGTCAGACTAGAACACTGACTGTGGATCTACGGTAACACTATATAATTCACATGCATAGCTGTTAAGCACAGTGCCGGCAGTATAGATTTGTGGTTTGTCTCCTTCATGGCATAACAAACATTTTTAAACAGTGGAACAACACATGAAATTGATTAAATATTTTTGTACCATTCTTCCTAAAAAGTAAAAATCAGTTTGAGTTTTCCATAAGTTCCTCCAAAAGTTCCATAATGAAAGCCTGGTTAAGAAAAAGTGTTTCTGTCCAGTGAAATACTAAATACAGAAAATGATACGTTTGCATAAATAGTGTAATGCAGTAACTTTGACAGTGCAAGAGCAAATCAATGGTACTAAAATAGTCTGACGGATTATTACATCACTGTTTGATTTGATCAAACTGAAAAACTTCTGTGGCTTTTGGACGGCGTCCTGTACTTGCCGAGGGAATCTGTCATTGTTGTCGCTGTTTGATTCCTAATCCAAATGACTGTGGCTGTGGATAATGAATGGATCCTGGCCACCCTCAGCTCCACATACTGCACATGCAGCTGAACACTTTAACATCTGTGGTCAACACCACTAACACAAGGACACATACAGAGAACCGTTACTGCCTCATACGTTACCAATGTTACACCTTTGTACTGTATTATTCTAAGATGGTTTTCGTGCTTTAGCTGGTATAACAGTAATTTTCTAACTTTGGGATATATCAAGTATTTCTTCTCTTAACAAAGATCAGTGACAATTAAAATACACTGTTCATTTGAATGAAATGATGGTGCTGCTAATTTTGGTAAACTTGTGACCATCACAGGGTCAGAGCTGCAGAAGGAGTTCACACTCTGGAATATCATCTCAGTGAAGTGAGTGTTTGCACAAACAGATAATCCCATATTGAGAGACTTTCAGTGACTTCTAATCGCTTCTCTATGAGAAATATTGCTGGTAATTTCAGTATCCAGTGCGGCAGGTCAAATGGGAACCCAACTTCAGTCCATTTAGTTCATATTTGGGCATTTCAGTGCCTCTGCACAGTACTGACTGCAGAAGTAAGAGCAGTCTATTTATCTTTTCTCTGCATTTCCTCATAAATGCACATTTGGTTCTGTGTATTATTTACATCCATCACTTTGTTAAAAAAAAAAATAACACTATTAAATGTGTTTAATTCTCATAAATAAAATTTAATGCAGACAAAATTTAGATCATGACAGAATTTTTTCAACCGTAACCTGACAGAACAAAGTGTAATGCGCCCTCTGGTGCTGACTGACAAACAGGATTCTTATCACCACTGCATTACGAATACAAATGATGGAGAAATTACCACAAAAAAAAAATGCTTAAAGTTGATAAGTAAAAAAAAATTTTAAAAAATTTCACTTGGCATGTCATGCAAACACATGACTTATCAGATGAAGAACTGGATATATCCGTTTAGGTTCTGGGTCTCTATAGGCTGCTGCTGTTTTTCTTTTTTTAAGTGACAACTGAAAGAGTCGCCAGAAAGAGGGAGTGCCGGAGCGGAATTAGTGCGCCTAAATAAAGTGAGAGATAACATTTTCATTGCGCTGACAGCAAATATGCTCCTTACTGTAAGCGCAATCAAACCTCTGTAATCATCAAATCACCTGTTAATAGTTGGAGAACTGTGATCAACATGATTCCATCCACACTTGTAAAACTCAAAAATATAAATTGCTACAAAACAAAATTTATTTAACTACACACTTTCAGTTATGGCCCATTCCTGCAAATTTAGCTAAAAGCTGAGAAAGTGCCCACCTCCTCTGTGTGGTACCTGCAGCAACACAGGGAGGGCAAACTCAAAGTTGTAATCAAAATTATTATAAGATAGTAATTAATCACATCTAACTTGTGAAATACAGACAATTTCTAACATTAAGAAATGCACATTCATGAAATGGCAAGGCATGCTGGGTAAATAGTTAGGTAACATAGAGATGTGTTAGCAGCTGGGCTTCTTTTAACAGTAATGACAGATGGAGCAAGAAGGTAAGAGAGAAGAGCTGCACCAAAATAACTTGTGGCCAAGTGAGGAGCTGTGCCTGCTGTTTGGGAGTTTCAGTGTTTAAAAAGCCCGTGTTTTGTTTTATTTCTGGCTGCGCTGCTTCTATGCTGGCAGGGTCAAGCAGCTCCAACACACCGCAAAAGAGAACGAAGTCAGGCAAAGATACCCTGTTACTCAAGGCTAGACGCTGTTTGCACTGATGACAAAATTAATTGTGCCACAAACTTTAGAAGTCATATCATTTCACAGTTCTGCTTATGAGTCATATGCTACGTTTAGATGACAAAAAATGGCATCGATGCCAAAAGCAGAACAGACACCTTGCTAAGGTCAGACTTCCGTGCCAAATAAACTTTTGTTAACACAGGTTAGTTAAGCGGTTTTACTTTATTTCTCATTGTTTTCTTTCTTTTTTTCTTTTTTTTTAAAGATGACCTTAAAATGGTTTATATTCTATACACTCCTTACAAAAATTTGCTTTTATAAATCAATAAAAATAAAAATTATGTTAATAATACTATTATATATTAGCGATAAAGATTTTTGGTTATATTGCCCAGCACTAATAGATAATAAGCACATTAAATATTTAACACAAGTCACGCAAACATCACACATCACATATTAGTGTTCTCACACATCTAAAATCTACAAAACTCCAAAACAAAACTCAATGATGGTGATGTGGAAAATAAACTATGAATTTGGCATAAAATCTTTATATTTTTTAGTTTTTAAATCAATGAATTTTGCAAATTGAAATGTAGACACTGCTGTGACTGGAAGTCCAGTATTCCAGTCCTACAGGGCATTTGTCCCAATCAAAGTACTTGGTTTTTTCCCCCCCTCTGGCCAAAAACTGGTATTGTAGTTTAAAATAAAAGCAAATCCTCCTACCTGTGTACTTGACCAGTGTCCGGCCTGTAGAGATCTCCCAAAGTTTGACCACCGAGTCTTTCCCACTGGACAGGATGTACTTGGAGTTCTTGGAGAAGATGGCGGAGCAGACCTCTGCTCCATCGTGCGCTTTCTCAAAGGTGGTCACGCAGCGGTTAGAGACACCGTCCCACAGTTTAATGCTGCCGTCCTTGCTGCAGGTGACATAGCTGTTAGCCGTGGGGTTGTAGCTGACGCCGCTGATGGTGTCTGTGTGCTGGTCCAATGGGTTGCAGGACACGAAGCACTGGAAAGTGTTGACGTCATAGAGGCGCAGGGTAGGGTGCTGTGTACCTACTAGCAGGAAGTCACCTGAAGGGTGGAACGAGATTGAACGCAGCATTTCTGCTTCCTGCGGGTAAATTGATTAGGCAAGAATTGGATTACAAAGTTTTTTTTATACATTAGCTTTGTCATTCTGGACTATCAACACAACCATTTATCTGACCTGTATATATTTAAAGGCTCTTTTTGCAGATGGCTTCGAGTAGTCAAACAGTTTCAGGGTGTAATCTCTCGAGCCAGACGCCAGAATTTGTTCAGTGGGATGGAAGGCAAGGCAGGTGACTTCATCAACGTGGTCATACAGTGTCCGGATCACAGGATGATTCTCCATGTTTTGCTGTGCTGTCTCATTCATCATCACCTGACATAGGTAGAAATTAAAACAAGGTCAGCACAATGGCTTAAAAACATCCAGCATACCTGTGCTGTCTGACCAGCCTCACCTCAATGGGCATGGCACTCTTGGCCAGCATGCGTTCAGTATCCAGGATCTTGATGGAGGCATCAGCAGAGCCAGTAGCAATCAGCTGACCATCTCGACTGTATGTGGCAACACGGCAAGGGCCCTTATGAGATGTGACGTAGCAGGTCTCATACTCTGACGCCTCTGGAGACATGGTCTGGACGTCTGCATCAAATTCCAGATCAATGCCAACACCAGGCGCTACTGTATCCGAGCGGCCAATGGCATACTGAACGGCACTATCGTCATTTTCCATCCCTGTAATGGATCGATGGTTGTACAGTTAGGGCCTGAAGACACAGCACAAAAAGGACAGAAAAGCACAAAAACCAAGACATGGAGAAAACAACTGTTATGCAAAGGCTGCATTAGCCACGGGAATATGAGAATACAGGCCCAGATAGACTGATTCCAGTAAAAGTAGTAACAGCAGAGGACTTTAAAATCAGTCCTAAAAGACAAAGTCAACTCATTCTGTAATCAGACATTTTCTTTATTTTTTAAAGCTGTTTTTAGTGTGTTTGTTCTGCGCTTTATAGTCCTGAATCTCCTCCCTGAGGACAAGAAGAAAACAGTGTCCAGTGTCTCTATAAAAGACATTACATAAGGTAGAAGCTTGAAAGACATCAGCTGGGATCAACTCTAAATGCAGAATGGAGCAGACTATTGAATCTCACTTTGAATCAAAATGAGTCCAATGCAGACTAATTCGATGAATCGGGCAACTCCTGCAGATGTTGACTGCACATCCATGATGTGAATCTTCTATTCCACCAAATCCCAAAGGTTGTGACTGCTGAGTACATTGAACTCATCATTTTCTTCAAGAAACCAGATTGAGAACATGGTCAGAAACAATACTCAACAAACCTAAAAGGCCCTAAGTGTGCCTGTAAAATATCCCCCACATCATTACACCACCAACAACAGCATGAACTGTTGTATAAGGCAATGTACTCATGTTGTTTACACCAAATTCTGACCCTACCCTCTGAGTGTTGTTGTAGAAATCAAGACTCCTCAGACCACCAGGCATCATTTTTTTCAATCTTCTATTGTTAAATTTTGGTGCACCTGTGCAAATGGTAGCTTCAGTTTCCTTTTCTTAGCTAGCATAAGTGGCACTCAGTGTGGTCTTCTGCTGCTGCTGCAACCCACTTGCTTCAAGGTTCGATGTGTTGTGCATTCAAATATGCTTTGTTGCGTACTTTGGTTGCAAAATGTGATCATTTTAGTTATTACTGCCTTCCTATCAGCTCAAAGCGGTTTGTCCATTCTCATCTAACCGCTGGTGTGAACAAGTCATTAGATGCCGCTCATATTTTATCCCTTTCAATCCATTTTTTGTAGGGATGGCTGTGTGAGGAAAATCCTGGTAGATCAGCAGTTTCTGAAACACTCAGATCAGCCTCTCCGGCAACAACAGCCATGTCACCTTCAAAGTAACTTAAATCACTTTTCCTCCCCATAAAAAATCCTACTGAGGTGAGACGGACGAATGCATCCTACACATAAGAATCATAAAAATAGCTAGTCTCAAAGCAGGCCAATCGGTGCACTAAACACTGCCAAGTATCCTCCCACCCCAAGAGGTTGTACTGAACATTAGAAAACGCCTCAGTGCTCACCTATCTTTGCCAGCTGCATGAGCTGCTCAGAGGGAGACACAACGCTCTGTGGCTTCACCTCATTGATGAGACTGTTGGCGATGTTGGTGTATCCATCGTAGAGCAGCTGGCTGATGATGAGCTTGTACAGGTGCTGTCGGTCCTTCAGAGTCGGTTTGGGACGAAACATGTTGGGTCACAGTCACCTGAACCGGGTCGTAAATAGTAAAAGACAAAATGTCACCAACCTACTTCAGGACTATTTTAGCGGGTGCTAAACTGTCGTTAAATCACAAGATTAGCTAACACCGTTAGCTGTAACTATGCTAACACTGTGGCCAGTTAAAAGGAATGAATGAAGAATGTGTTAGCCACGCAGCTAACAACGTTAGCTTTGCTGCTATAGCAGACAGAGCAAAAAACCAACAGAGTGGCTTAACTGCGGATACAACTGAACTACGAGTGCGCGCACTGCCCAAGAAAAGCGGCATGTGCTAGTCAACAGCAGAAGTTTTAAACACTGAAACATATGAAACATCCAAACCCTCTGAAAAGTTCCAGTTGCGCTTCTGGATCCGAACGTGCCTTACGTTCTACGTATTTTACGCCCAACGTCACGACACTGAAGACGCCATTTTTTCTCCCCAACTTTATTTATAAAGCTTGACCGTTTACAGAACAAAAACAGCGTACATCATCATCACATATCATAGAATATAATAATATAAAAGTTAATATTATACAGTCCTAGACTACATTCAAAGCCGTACATTTCTTATTAGTTATAGTGCCTTTTGTTTATCAGAATCTTTAATTGTATTGCTTGTATTGTATTGTTTGTTTGACATTGTAAAAAGCAGTGAAGCATGGTTTCCTTCCACATTACTTGCAACAGTGAATATGATATTTTGGCATTGACAATAAAAAGTTTATAAAGTAGCCAGAGTTGTTTTTTGTGTAAAGTTTTAAAAGAGGCCAAATAACACATTCTTCCATGAAAAGAAGTGTTTTTCAGTGTTATTGTGAAAAAGTCACTCAGTTCCTGCCAAATGGGCAATACCAAAACAGGTGAACAACAGTTTTATTACGCATATCACAAAACCTACATTTAAAATCTATATCTTTCATGAATCTGTTTTTAATATAGGATTTAGCTGGATAGATTTCATGGATAATTTAAAAGAGATTTCTTTAACTTTATTTGTAATCAGATATCTATTTGGAACAAGCCAGACCCTTTTACATGGTATTGCAGTGTGGAATAAAAATCTGGTCATTTTGGGATGTTTGTTTGAAACAAGGTTCCTACAGATCTGTTGTTATTTGCATGATGACCAGATAGACAGACTTTCCCTTCAGGCGGAGACAGACAGGTTGTATGAGGACGTCATTGTGAAATCAGTTTTTTGCCACCTTGCTCAAGGGTCTGAATGAAGGTCCCATTCTGATAGAAAATGCCACAATGAAAGAAATACAAACACTAGGAAAAGGGAATAATAACAATCAACTGATGCAAAGCTGTTTAATTTGATATATCACAATTGGTAACCATTTACATCTAACTCTAATCTAACTGTTTCTATTATAGAATTTATTGAAAATTTCAATATGCAGTAATATAAGGTAATTATAATTTCTTTATTCTTATTTTTTGGGGGATGTGATGAGAAGCGGATTTTCCCTTCTGGGCAGTCAGAAATACAGGGGAGAGATACCTGTCCATTTAAAGGTGAATGTCTGCTCCTCAACAGCACAGAATTCCTCAGGAGTCACGTGAAATTATGTCTGGAAAAAAATTCTGTATAAGAGAGCAATGTTCCCTCCTCATTAAATAACTGACTCACCATCCGGATCTCATTCTGAAACCAGGATTCAAAGAGCTGGTGCCAAGTCCCGATAAATGGAGAGTAATCTGTAGTGAGGAGAGGAATGAAAGTCAGTAGAAGCGAGACAGAATGAATGTGTGTGAATGAGACGGAGACAGGTGTAAATGTGAACATGCAAGGAGTAGAGATGGTGAAGGTGAATGAGTATGCAAACCACAGACAGTTCACAAGAGCGGTGAAGAAGCGCGTGCAGGCAGGGTGGCGTGGGTGGAGACGAGTGTCAGGGAGGATTTGTGGGCAAGGGTGAAAGGGAAGGTTTACAAGATGTGAGATCCTGCTATGATGTTTGCTGAGATGATCTGGACGTGTGGACAAAGGATGTTGAAGATGAAGCTGCCAGGCAGGAGGAAAAGTGGAAGACCACAGAAATTTTAAATGGCAATAAAATGTTAAAGAGCAGATGGCTCTCTGCAAGGCACCTATATTGCAATATTATTGCGCATGAGATACAAGATTTCCTGTAACAGACACTCATCAGTCTGTGAAAGAAAGCACTCTGCTGCCTTAGAGGGCCCACTTACTTACAGGGTGCAGTTTGTCATTTATAACAAAGTAAAAGTAATTGCAATATTGCTTTACTGTAGTATTTGCATACTTCTAGTGAATTTTTAAAACCCAAGGTACCTGAATGCAACAGGTCTTTGTAGACTGAAATATTTGCCACATGCTTTTGTATAGCAGCATATATTGTTTTGTGCACAGGTGCATGCAGAGTTACACTCAGTATTATTTTGCTTCTGAATGTGAAAATGAAAGTGAGAGATGGTGATTGAAGTTCATCACATGTCTGTTCCTATTCCGGGACAGGATGTTGATGTGATGGGAAAGTACCTGAGTACCCACTCAGGCAACAGGCTGAACTGGAACACCAACACAGATCCTTTATACAAGATGGGGATGAGCAGGCTTCATTTTTTTAAGGAAGGCGTTATCCTCCAACGTTTGCTGCAAAACTATGGCGATTTTCTATGACACATTTGTGTCGAGCGCAGTGTGGTCTGCTGATAAATAAAGTATTTTGTATCATATCATAAATGATGCCATAACAGCCCTAAGTGTTGCCACACATTCAGGGACCTTTATGTGGGTTTTTACGTTCTTCTGTCTGTCTTTGTTGTGTCATTTTTGTGTAATGATCTATATGTGGGGGTTCAAGTAATTTCAGATCCTGAAAAAAATAATTTCCAGAAATGATCATTTCTGCCTCTTGATTAAGTATGAGTATGTTAATCAGCTGACAGATAATGGCTTCATGTTAAGATAGTCTATGAAGCAGTTTATGAGGAATAGGAAGAAGCTACCAAGGTTTTATAGGCTTAACAGTTATGACAATACAAAGAATACTGTAATGATATTATGTGTTTCATTAACCCAACTGTAACACTTTTAATGTAAATACTCTCTATGTACTCAAGTCTTTTCTGTCACCTATGATCCAGCAGAGGGCGCCAAAGAGCACCATCTCAGACACAAAGAAAAGAGAAGCCTCTACTTCACGTTTCGATTCCACTAATGTTGGTTTGCAGTTTTCACACCAACGG
>VUQJ01026604.1:24043-40068 GCA_015108635.1 Andinoacara biseriatus
ATTGTTTTCGGGGGGGGGGGGGGGGGGGGGGGGGGGGGGGGTCAGACAGTAACAGGGTTAAAAGGTCACCTCAGGCAGCACAGGATAAACAAAATGCCTGCCACTCACCAGCCTCCAGCTACTGTGTTTTTTTTTTTTTCAAGTTTTTTTTTTTAACCTGTCCTGTAAGGTGACCTGTCACTGACGCAGGCGTTCAGACCCATGGTAGCTGTCTGGATCTCTTTAGGGCTAATATGATAATTCTGCAGTTTGTTATATCGTGCCAGGCAATTGTGGCATTATTGCATTGATGAAGAACTTTAAGAGAAGTGGCCGAAGGAAGGAGAGTGTTTGCTGTGCTCCATGAGAGATTTCTTAGAGCACCGTGCAGAGTTTGCCATATTAAAGAAATTCTGACAATCGTTGTTATATCCTCAAATGCATATTAAAGCTGAGCACAATTGTTTGGGTACTTCCACTGGAAAAAGATCTTTTTATTGCCCCATCATTTCTTTTTTATTGCTTTCAGTTAACTGGAATAAACAGCTTTAGCTTCCACATTTGTGGTTTTTCTCACATTGTAAAATCTCAGGTGCCTTTATGAACCAGCTTTCACTTGCTGTAGCCCTTCCTCCTCTTATCTACCTCTTGATATCTTGACATCTACTAGGTCACTCGCATTCATCTAGAGTTAGGGGGTAAGGTTTCAGTTAGGTTAATGTCCACCCAATTTTATAGACTTTATTTCAAACACCCAGACGGAAAAGTCTTTAATAGAAAAATCAATCTATGGGACTTAACATCTAGAATGTGCCTATTTAGAACAAAAACTCTTGCTGGTGACCTGTTTTGTGATGCGTTTTCTGTGTACGTAAGAAGGCACAAAACCAACAGCCACTGTTCCATGAAATACTGCATTCAAAGTTTATCCTATTGTTTACTCCCTCACAACTGCAGAAAAAGAGTTGCAGATACATACTGACTCAGCTGAAGCCTCATGTGTGCTCCAGATACATGTATAAATACCTTCCAGAAACAAGAACAAAGAGTGGAAGCGTCTTCTAACAGCCAGCATCAATAATGTGAAGAATTGCAGTGAACAAAATTTACTTCAGTGTTCATGTGTGGCTGACTGCCTGAAGAAAAAATGCAAACCTTTGAGAATGGCTGATAAACACTAAAACTGTGGATTCAGCACCCTAAAGAAAGCAACTGGTTTTTCATTTGTTTTTCTTCCTCGAGGGCTTATGGAGGGAGGCTCCCTGGTGGGGTGTGCAGCCCAGAAGGAGCTGCAGATACAGGAACATGCAGGGACTCCTGGGGAGCCAGACAGCACAGATTGGAGGCAAAAGGAGAGCCAAGGGGCTGAAGAGAAAAACCACCAGTGCTTGGGAGAGCAGGGTGACGGTGGGGTGATGGGAGAGGAGGAGAACAGAGGAATCAAAGCAGACAGCGTGCCGGGACTGTGGGGCAAGGCCGAGTCAGACTGCAGATCCACAGTTTTATCAAAGCCAGAGGTGAGAGTGAGTGAATCTATTCAGGATGCTTGTTTACTATACAGTTCTTTTTTTTTTCTTGTGGTCTTAGTGTTTACAACACACATGCTGATTTGGAAGAACAATCACAAAAAAACTACAAGGAAAAACAAGGCCCTAGAGCCTCTTAACCTTTTAACATCCAACACTGGCGACCCAGGGCCAATAATATCCATCCCTTTAAATGAAGCTTACAGTTGTGTGGAACACCAAAAAGCTTTTAGTAGAAAAACTTTAATCCCAAAATGCAGGGAAGGTTACTCAACTGTAACGGCATTATTTCTAAAAATGTGCCTATTTAGCATGAGGGTGAAACAAAACTCAACTCTAAGCCAAACATAATGATCCCTCTCAAAGAGACTCATGTCTTCAAAGGAATTGGAAAAAAATAGCAAAACTCAAACTCAGGGTAACTCAAGTGCTTTGATTTCTAAAGTCAAGTCATTTGATTAGTTCAAAGAGCTTTACAGACCCACATATTATCAATTCAAGCTCTCAGGAAATGAGCTGGGCTGGAAAATAGACAAATGAAAAACATTAAAACAGGAAAAAGAAAAGAATGCAAGAATAAATCCTTGTAACACAAGACAGAGAGAGGAAGGGTTCGAGTTACAGCTCACGACAGAACAAACTACATCATTAGCATTTCTCTCGTACGTTAGGGAAGTTCGATGACAGGAAAAAAAACAAAACAGAATTTAATTCTTGGAATTATTTTTGACTCTGACTTGAGTTTCAAACCCTGCCTTGTTTACATTATCAGGACAACCTTCTCTCATCTTACAGATATAAATCCAGAAATACTTTGTGTGGTTGACTGGATTACCCAAATGCTCCTTTGCTAGATTTCCTAAAAAAGACTATCAATAACCGGCAGTATTATATAATATTCCACACAGAGAAGGGCTGGGGTTAGCAGGAGCAGTGGTTGAATGTCACTGAGTTGGCTTCTCTAATATTTCAAAATAGGTTGTTTCAACTTTTGTGGGTATTAACAGTAAAAGCAGCATTCCTGCTTTTTCTGTGAGGATTAAATGATATCAAATGCAATTTGGCAGTACAGCTGCTGGTTGGGACACAAAAGGCCTCTACACAAACTTTATAAAGTACCTGAATTAAATGTATGTTTAAACTGAGTGTTAACTGGTCTGAATTTTAAGGGGACTAATATGCTGATTTTTTAGCTCTGTGGGTTTTTTTTATTCCCAGACTAGTATTGTAGTTTTGCATGATTCACAATTCAAAATAATCCACATTTATCTTATACTGGGCCTTTGTGCAGTTCCTAAGTTAATCTCTCCCTTTGAAAAGACCATATAAAGAATGTTATCACTGGCATAATAGAAATCTGAGAGGAGAAAAAATGTGAATACAGCAGCTACAGCAGTCTGTAGCCTGCATTTCTGGCTTGCAAGAATTGCTTCTACATGCATGACTTCATTTAAAAGTCTGCCCATGTTTAATATATGACAGAAAGGAGAAAATGCAACCACTAGATTAGCTGTACCTCCACTAACTAAGGAGTAAACTGCAGTTCACACATTGATTTAAACACATAAACAAGCTAATCTCATTATTATCATTATTATCTCATTATAAGTTCAGTGAATTTCAGCACGGTACTGTGATAGGATGCCACCTGTGCAACAAGTCCAAGTCATGAAATTTCCTCACTTCTAAATATTCCACAGCCAACTGTTAGTGGTATTATAACAAAGTGGAAGCAATTGGGAATGACAGCAACTCAGCCACAAAGGCCACATGAAATGACAGAACGCCTCTTCCTGTTCCAACATTACTGCACACCAGCGCACAAAGCAGGTCCATAAAGACATGGATGAGTGAGTTTGGTGTGGAAGAACGTGACTGGCCTGCACAGAGTCGTGACTTTAACCTGACAGAACACCTTTGGGGTGAATTAGAGCGGAGACTGTGAGCAAGGACTTCTCATCCAATATCACTGCCTTACCTCACAAATGCGCTTCTGGAGGAATGGTCAAAAATTCGGGCCGACATCATATTAAACCCTCTGGATTAAGAATATCACTGGAGGTCATACGCATGTGAAGGCAGACAAGTGAATACTTTTGGCAATATGGTGTATTTTAATTAATTGAACCTAATGTGAATGCAGGTTTTACTTGTAAAGAAATATTTTTTTTTTACCTAAAAAGTTGGGTAGGTAATTTTTTTCTCTGCTGTTTAGATTTAAACCCTTTCAAAACAAAGTCACTACCCAAATCTACACACACTCTCACACCCAGAAAAACACTGTGCAGGATCCTTTCCAATCCAGCAGTCTTTTGCAATACTTTTTACAGTTTTAATTGATTCTTAACTCTACTAAAGTTTGCCACAAATCCCTGGTGTTACGAGACTGTCCTTATTTGGGGATCATGTAAAAGCAGGTTTGAGGCATACTGGGTTGTTACATCACGTCTTTGTTTTTCATTTTTTGACACATTTACCAACAAAAGTACAACACCCAAGCCAGAATTTGTACACTTTCATTCTTATGAAATTTTTGCGGCACCATAAATATAAAACCTCCCAAGAAGTGTCACAACACAGAAGAAAGTGGTGCAAGAAAAAAAGATTTATAAATACACTGAACATAAAGTGTATATTACAGAGCCACACACAGGGGCAAATAATTTATCAGAATTTATGAGCCATTTGCATTTGAAACATCAGCAATATATTAAACACTGCAATATATTAATACAGAATTAGGCAACTGACAGCAAATACAAGTGTTTTTATGGCAGAAATACGTCTAGGTTTCAAACTTCAAGTCTTAAATTCAATAGTAAACGCAGACTGCTTGTCAAAACAGATGCTCTATCAAATTCAATAAGAATTTATAAGTGGATCACATTAACCTTTACGGTACATGTCAACAAGAGCCACAATTATATGTAACAAGCAGTGCAATGAGTTCTTACAGCATTTAGAGTTGTTTGCTCCTCTTTTTTATTAATTATGGTCCAGGAAATGCAATCACAAATCAGTGTGTGTTGGTATCACTGAATGTCAAGTGCAGATGTTCAGCTGCATGTCCAGTATGTGGTGCAGATGGTGTTCAGGATCCGTTCATTATCCACAGCCATTCAACACGACCGCAATCATTTGGATGACCTCTTCGTCAGATGATGGAGGACTTTGGTTGACGCTCTCTGTGCATTGAGAGGAGTTTTTGTGTCTTGACGTCAGTGACCAGCGTATTGTTCCAGCTGGATATCTGATGACCAGTTGTTCTGCCCTGTGTTAGCCAGTCTGGATGACTACTTGCTGTTAGCAGCCCACTTATTTGTGCTGCCAGGCATTCATGGAGTGCTATTATTTTCTTCACCCTGAAGGTGTGGATCAAGAGCGGAGCCTGGTCCTGTCTAGCTCTTCATTCCAGAGACTCATTGTATGCTTTCCATTGTGACGTTAACTGGTTTTTGTTTTGGGATGTTGCTTTGATCTGCTCCTAGGTCCACCAGCCACTTGGCATTGTTGCTTTTGTGTGGCGTCTCTTTCTCCAAGATGTTCTTCCAGTGTTGTTCATTCTCAGCTTTGGGTGGGTCTGCCCTCGTACCACTGTTCCCTTGCAGCTGAGAGTACACCCTGGATGGATATTTGGAGAACAGGCCATTTATTCTCTTGGTCTCTGCTTCTCTGCTATGAGCCTTTGTTTGACAGTTTCTAGCGCCTCAGTTATGAATGTCTTATTGAATTTCTTATTCATCCCGAACTTCATCTCTCATGATGCCCTTCTGCACCTCTGTTAGCCAACTAATTTCCTTCCAGGCTTCCAGCCTTCTTGTCCATGGGGAGCTTTCTCTATATGCATTCTTGATCTTATAACCAAGTGTTTCTGACATTATTGTGGCAGTAATCATATATGAAATGATTGGTTTTAGTGATACTGGTAGTGGGGGTGGTATATCCTCAGCTCACTGTTCATATCCAAACTCTTCCAGGTCATAAAAATTTAAACTGCTAATTGTTTTAAATACTTAGGACTCCTGATACTAGACAACTCAATCTTTTAAGAAAAATTTTTACAACCTACAATTTAGTGTGTGCTTGTCTATGGTATCTGTTAATATGCATGCTTCTTTGTCTATGTTGAAGTTTGAATAAAAATACTTGGCTACCTATAAATAAGTTACAAAATGACAAAAAAAATGAAGCCATGTCTCTTATTTATTTATTTTTTTACCATTTGAAAATGTTTTATTTATCCATCTGCAATCAAACTTGCACTTGCTTTTCTTAATTTCTGAAAGTGGGTATAATTTGTGGTCAGTTGTGTTAACTGAAGTGGGCAGAATGAATAAATACATTTTATAATGCTGAGTACACTGTGCTGAAAAAAGAACACTTTGGATGGACTAATACTTATATAGTGCTTCTGTAGTCTGACTTCATGCTCAGCACGCATATCGAGCATACTTAAAATCTAAAGTAGCTCAAAAACACGGGTTCTCGGTGCTCTAAGAGTTAAGCTTTGTGGTATTTGGGCAATGCAGAAAGATAATGAGGGGGTTCAGTGGTTATAACAATGACTGCATTATTGTGATGGTACAGTGGCAATAATGCTCCTCATATTTTTCTTTCATTAACAGGAAGAAGACAGAAAGGTCAAAAGTGAGTCCTTTAAAAACCCTTGGCCAGCTGAGGAGCATCTTCAGCACCTTTCCCAGACACACTCAGGAATGTCTGAATACCCTCCACTGAGCCCTCAGCATGTTTTGAGTACATTGAGTAACCTTAATATCCCTACCAGCAGCATTCAGACTAGCCTTTTCCCTTTTCCAAAGCCCCCTCTGGAAATTAACCACTTCTATCACTCACAACACAACTGGGAAAGCAGTGTCATCCACAACCAACCAACACAGGCCTTGACTGAATTAAATGCAAGTCGACATATAAATCCAGAGACTCAGTTATCACAAACAGAAAATGTTTTTTCACGAACTGATTCTGCTCTGCAACAAACTTTCTCGGTCCAAGACCAAAAGCAAAGCAGCATCAGTCTGTCTGTTCAGCAAGGAAATACTGCTGCAGATGACAACAGCACAGCAGTAAGCAGTTGTAAGAAGTTCAATTTAGCAAGTCACCAAAACTCTAATGTCGGGACATTACCCTCCACACACTGCAATTCAGTTCCTCAAGCCTGTAGAGTTGCTGCTGGATCCAGAGGAGACTTTCAGCCATCAAAGATGTACCACAATACTGGATCTCCATCCAAGCCTTTTATATACCTGAATCCTGAAGAGAAGCATGACACTACAGATAAGGCACCCAGTGACTCTGGAAGAGCTGACATGACCAGCAAATATCCTTCTCTTTACTTGGGTACCCCACTTCATGGCTACCAGCCTGCCGAGTATCTGAACAGTGGAGTGAGGCCTGTGCAGAGCTGCCAGGAGTACACAGAAGACACAAGCAGCAGTGACGATGAGGGAAAGCTTATCATTGAGCTTTAATGGAAAACACAGCATACATAAAGGATACATATGCTATTTGAATTTTATTTGCTGTAGATATTTTTTTTTCAGAGGTTAAATTGCTCAGGAGGCAGGAGTAATATCAGTGGCTGGGTTAATTCAGTTCCAGAGCTTCAGTTAATTAAAAGTCAGTATTTTTCAGTCTGGGTCATGCATTGATGTTAAGGTCACACTTTATTCATGTAATTTTGTACCAAGTGTAATTATATGCAAGCAAAAAAGCTCATCTCCTAATTTGACTGTCAGGAAGTTCATTCACAGTATACCTCAATACAGCAGAATATAGTTATTAATAAAGGCATGGTTACATGTTAAATACATTAAATGGCAAAAAAAAATGGTTCACTTTCTGTGTCACGTTGTATGAAAACAGAGCTAATGACCGAGATAGTCATCGCAGAGCAATCCAGAATACCTGGAGTTTTTCTCCTCGTTACCATTCTGCCAACAGCAAGAACTCATGTAGGGACACGCTTGCAAGCCAGCAATGCCATAACAGGCAATTTTTATTTTAATTGATATAAAATTGATATTTGAAGGTGATTTAAAGATGCTGTCAAACACAGCAAACACGAGGAAGCCTCAAATTCCATTCTTTGCAGTAATTTTAACATGTTTTCGCTTTTGCACATCTGAGCATCTGTTTTTTTCAAAACCAGCACTGATTCATTAGCAGCACCGAGAGTGAAAGACAAACTTACCGTCTGTAAGAGGCTATTAATTAGACTTGTATGCATGTCATTGGGGCTTAATATGTTACGTTGGTTCCAGCTATTTGTAGGAGTCTCTTCAGTTTCAACAGATCCACATACAAATTCCCAGTGTCCACTTATGCATGTTCATGCATATGGCACATTAGTAATAACTACATCATTTATTCATAAATAATGTAAAAAGTAAAAAAAAAATTCTCACCTCAGAAAAAAAAAATCATAGTTTTACAGTTAAATCAGCTGTTATGCAGTAGCCATCATAGCTATCGAAACATTTTTTTAAGGTCAGCGAAAGTCTGACCTGTTTAACTTCCAAAATTATTTCCTGTCACATTCATTATTTTTTCTGTTTTTCTGTTTCAGATAATCTTAGTATTTACAGCTGCAATTATCCAAACATCCATTAATTTTTCCCCACCATCCTTATTCAGAATTGTGGATAGCTGGAGTCTATGCCACCCATGATAGAGCAAGAAGCAGGGTACACCCTGGACCTGCTATGGCAGGGATAACACATAGAGACAATCATTCACACCTACAGCCAATTCAGAATTACCAGTTAACCTCAGATATGCGTATTTTGACTGTGGGAGGAAGCCAGAGTACCCACATAGGCACATGGAAGACATGCAAACTCCACACAGAAAGGCGACAGCTGCCCGGTGAATTCAAACCAGGACCTTCTTGTTGTGAGGTGATAGTGCTGACTGCTGCACCACTGTGCAACAACTTAATGTATCATAATTTTGCACATATTGTTTGGCATATATATGCACCCTAGTGACCCTAGTCATTAAAAACTAGCAGGCAAAATAGCAGTAATGAAATCACATTTTATGATACAAGAAGCTGCTGTAGGTGGATACATTATTAACTAAAAAAAATGCTTTTGCAAACAGAAACAGCAGATTTAATCATTATTAATCACTGATGTGATTATGTTGTAGGACCTCAAACCCAAACTTAAGTACATCAAAGCACCTCTACCTGCACTTAGTGCACTCATTGCTAACTCCAACCTATAGTTGAAAGTTGTCAAGTATCATGTAATTTACATAACCCAACCACTGAGTTTACTTCTGCCTCTGAGAAATGTGAGACTTACATTCTGCTCTCTCTCTCTCTCTCTCTCTCTCACACACACACACACACACACACACACACACACACAATAACATACTTTGCCATAATTAGTGTCTACCTTCCCACACTAACTCTCTGATAAACTGCACTCTGTAACTTTCCCAGACAACACCTGCTTGTGTGAATCATGTACACATGCTGCCAAGAATGCATTAAGTTGATCTCTGCTGTCAATCAGCTCACCCAGGTGAAGCAGACATTGGCTGGAGGGCCATGACCCTTTTCCCAGTCTGGGTTTTCTAATGAGTCACCAGCTACGATAAGGCACCTGGGACAGGAAGCGCGCATGTAACATTTTTGTAGATAAATCTGCAGCTAGAGTTCGTGCTGACTCGCTTTTCACTCAGCCCATTAGCAGTCACACCTTTTTCACCTGCCAGATGGAACATCATGTTCAATTTACCTGTTTGCTTGGCCACAAAGGAGAGGTATCCTTGTTCATGTCGCAAGCTCATGAATGTGTTTTCATTTTCTAATTTTACATTCTCATTTCATGTCCAATTAATTGCATATTGTCTTATGTTTTCAGTTATTTGAACACAAGTAAATGAAACCTTACCCCAAATCCTTTCCCTGTTTTCATTGTGTCCTGAGGCGGATCAGGCTAATGATTTTTTTCTTTGCGGATTTGTGGGGCATATAACTGACACACACAGACACAAGTGTTAGCACTTTATCATCAAATAAAATCTTCATGTATTAGCTTGTTAATTCATGTTAACAGCTGCTTGTTTATGCATCCAGCACAACATGAGCATTTGCCGCAGCGTCTTCTAGTTCCAGAGGTAATAATGTAATATCATTCACTTTTATTTTTTCCCAATAAATTATGATTATTCCATAATTGAAGCATTGCAGACAGCTGCAAGTACTTCAGTTCTTGGCCACCACTGCAGTGAGAAAAATGTGACACCACATGGTAGCAAATTAAAAAAAAACAAAACAAAAACAAACTGTAATCCAAAAATGATCCACAATCCAAAAATGAAGTGATTTAAAGATGCTGTTATGCTTTTTGCATTTTCCCCCATCCCTCACCTTCAGTCTCACAGTCTCATGCTGCCTGCCACACCAGGCTAATCGTCAGGCTTTTTTTTTTTCCTGCACAATCTGTACCAGCCATTTCAGCACTAATACTGATCCACTAACGGCACAGGTGAGGACATAAGGCACTTTAAGTGGCGGAGCCAAACAAATGGAATCACCATAATGAAACAGAAACTGAAGTTTAGCTTGTAGCTTAAAGCTGTCTATAGAAGTCTCACTCGTGTGAGTTGTCACATAGATTCAGAAATTTACCATTAAATCGTGTGTTACAGCTGCTGTTGTCAGGTTTATCACGGATATTACTGCTTATCTAAGGCATCATGTAAAGCATTTCCTCAACCAGACGTGCATTCATTGTTCTGTGACTCGTCCTTCCGTTCTTTTCTGAGCTGGAATTTCCTCAAGTACATTTAGAAATGGTGAAAAAATTGCAGTTGAAGGATTGTCGCTAACTATTGGTGTATAGATGAGTTTGGGTCCATACTCAAATATGTGATGCCCTTTTAAAAAGTTAATACTGCCAAAGCCAGTCTAATGTTTACAACTTATTATGAATATTATCATACCTTAAGATTAATCAGAAGCATGTCTCACTGTAAAATGACCTGACCTGTCTCACAATTACCAGCTAACAATATAAACCTGAGGCTGCAGCCCCACACACTGATACAAACTGATCTCTTTCTGTTACTGTTTACATGTGAACACAAAGCCAACAACACAGTGATTCTACTTTAGAAGCGTGTAGAAACCGAGGCTATAAGCCAGGCTGCTCGTCATTTTTTTTCCCCTTTGTTACCTGTTGAAGTTCGAGCCCTGGCTGCTGTGCTGGGGTCAGCATGCACTCAGCTTTAACATCACTCTGGGTTCTTGCTAACTTTGTGTTAACTTGTCTTTGAAGATGGTTGCGAACAGCCGAAGTTGTGTTAGCAGCACAATGCAGCTGTTTCTGTCCTGGACGCAGGTTGCACTCTTGTTCGTTCTTGCAATAAAAATAAAAGTAATGTCCATATTTCCGCTCCTCAAAAGCTGCAGACAGCTGCACTATTATCCTCCTCCCACACAGGAACTGAAATCAGCTGATTTCATCGTCCTGCAGATAACTGGACATAATGGTAACTGCAATGCATTTAATGAATTTACGACAGTAACGCGTTACAGTACTGCGTTACTGAAAAATGTAAGCGATCCAACACTGCCTATTTGTGATCCAGGATGTGGAGAAATGACCTCCAGGTCCCTCAGAGACGAGAACGTTTTCAGTGTCATTTTTTTCAATTTTCTTTTTTTTTTTGGAAACGTTTCAAACTCTCTTTTTTACACGGACGCCACATGGTCACATGTTGGTGGTGCGCGTGCAGGACTCGCAACCATAGTGCGCACGTGCCTCTCTTCCTGCTTTCAGAAAGGAGCGTTTTCGCCCGTTCACATGGAAACGGCGACCGGAGCGTTTCGAAAACGTTCCACTCTGGAACCCCTTTTCAAAAAGCATCGTTTCCACGGCGTTCTCTGAGGGATTATTAGGATTCCAGGATCAAATCTGCATGTCTAATGCAGAAAAATAAGACTACCTTATCCAAACTCCTGGTGGTGACCTGTTCAACTGGCCATTTTCAAATTCTTAATGTAACATCACTTAATGTTACAGACTAATCATTGCCAGATTTGCCGGCTCATCTTGCTCGCTGATGTTGTTGCTGGAAAAATCTGTGTAGAAATGCTCCCTGACTGGCTCATCAAAGTGCTTCATGATTTACCTATATGATTATTATTATTAAATAGTATTGATTGAAGCCCCCATAAATCATCAGCAAATCATGTAACAACATAAAGACAAAAACACATCTGGATTCTGCAGTCAGTATGTACGGAAGCCGAGAGCCACCACGGTGCCTATAAACTTTTTTTCTGATGGTTTTCTCGAGTTAACGCATTATTTATCTCGTTATCTCGGGGAAATCTTTATTCCGTGATAACAAGATAAAAAACACGTTATCACGAGAAAACCAGCAGAAAAAAGTTTATAGGCACCGTGGCCGCTCTCAGCTTCCGTAAGTATGGGAGGTGAATCAACTAAAAAAAAAAAATGGAAAACTCAAATTCACAGATAAGCAGATGCTCTGATTATTCAATATGGCAAAAAAATATATCTGTGAACATTACTTTAACATTACTTTGTAGAAAACAGATGTAAAATATCATGTGAAAAGCCCTCATGTCTGTCATTTATCCCTTTATCCATATTTGCAACCAAACAGAGGCAGAGTTTGTCATGATCAGTCGTGGAACACTTCACATTCTGAATTTGGTGATGTTTAAAATTTCAGAAACACTTTAATGAATCAAATCTCAAAACTAGCCAACTGTAGTGCTGCCTAATGAAAATATATGTGTATTTATAAAACCTGCGGTCATTTATTAAACTCAAGCAAAAACATGGACAAACAATGCACGCATCTCATTATTTCCATGTAAAGCTTAAATTGCTGCAATTCATGCTCTTGAAATGCTTCGTATTAGAGCATCTACTTGAAGAGCTAAGAAACTTCTTATTCCCTCTTAGCTTGGCTCACTTGATGTTCTGACAGCTTCTGTCACAGCAACAGGTCTAACCTCTGTCTCCTAAAACTAAAGCCTACTGCTTTTACTAGCTGTAAATACATCCTGAAGATGCAGATGGTATGAACATGCAGGTGATGGATGTGAGAAATGGTAACCAATAAACAATGTGGGGAGTGATTACTGCTTCTCTGCGAAGCCAAATCACGTCTTTTCCCACATTTTAAATGTTTAGTTGCTTAACCCTTACCAGATGCAAACCCAGGCTATGTTGCCAAGGTAATACTCAGTTTTCCCAGTATACCTCCCTTCACAATATGACATTTTACTCCATAATGTGGTTGGCTAAACCACTTGCATGTATACAAGTGTAATTTCTAAGAGACAGGTTGTTTTCTTTTGTTCAAAATCTTTTTTTTAAGACCCTCTGGTTTGCAGTGATTTGTAGAACAAGGAGAATAAACAGTATTAAGGTAAAATGATTATTTGTTCGAACCCTCAGAACCAATTTCCAGCACATTTCTTGATCATATACTAAACTACTATCCTTTTGACTGTTAGACCCTATTTCTTGTTGCACCTATGTGACAAAAGCTACTTCTCATATGTAGTACAAAACGACCATGCTAATATGTGAAATCAGTCATACAGGATATTATTACAGTCAACAAGAACAGTTTAATCTGTGTGCCAGAAAATATCTTAAGGTCTTATTGCCTGTAGTTTCCTTTGTAAAAAGAGACTTCCAACTATAGCAGGAAAAGGAGGAAAGTACAGGGGTAGAAATCCAGCTGCATTGATGATTTTCAGGCTGAAAGCCTGAAAAGAACTGAAATTTTTAAAAAGTTAAATCAGCTTTCACATCAAGCATCAACCTCTGGGGCTGAAAAATTAAGCAAAAATAGAAAACTGCAGTTCCACTAATGACCACTTGGGGCTGGTTCCAAAACAAGTCAATCCCCATTGACTCCAATGTTAAAATCCCAACCTTACACCATCCAAAATATATTTACAGCTTGGTACAAAAATGATTAAGGTCAAATGTAAAGATACCTTTTGTACAGTTGGTGAATTTATTTCTAACTTATCCATTTAGATACTGATAAGGCATAGGAGCTGTGATTCCCTTTGATTGGCGGGTACATGGACACCAACACTGTTGCAGCTAGCCGACCTGACCTCTTGATATTGTTTGTGCTGTTAATGACTTTTGAGTCATTTTAATGTATTTATTTGAGAATTAAGATGATCTGGGGACATGTGGGCTTCCACAAACTGCAAACCCATTTTTGTGCATTTATAATAGATTAATTAAAAGTTTATGAAAATGCATCAGTTTGTTGGAAGACGTAATTACACACTGATCTATGTATATTTATGAGTACAAAATCATTTTTTTCTATTAAATACCCTCAAAAAATGACTGACTGCACCTTTACAATTGTGTATTATTATTCACACCAGAGCTTTTCTTGTTATGACAAGTCAGAACAACTGCTGAGAAAATAAGGCCTCTTGGAAAAGCAAGCAATAACAAACAGAAGTTGAGCCTAATTAAAAATCATTACCCGGGTTGGTAGATTACTGACACTGACGTAATCCATCAAAGTTTAATAATACAACTCATGGTAATAAAGTGAACAGAAGGAAGAACTGATACAGGGATGTCCCAATAACTCAAACCGATGACAGCTGTAATGTTTAATAGGAAAATATCTAATTGTGCCAAAGATGCAAACAAAATATTGTATAATTGTCCTTTTTATGTGCTGCAAACATTTTCTTTCCTAGAGGTATTTGGGTTGCATTTAGAGGGTGTGGACTGAGAACTCTTTGGCATCACCACAATAATCTTTAACTCATCTTTGGACCTGGCACATTGGCGCTGACACTGTGTTTACACTACAGAGCTGATAACAGCTGAAACTATGTTAAAATTCTACTGTCAACCTAAACGTGATGGAATCCACATTGAACACTAATCTTAATTCTTAATCACTTTAGCAGTCTTGGTTAATAATGAAATGTCAGGTTTCAGGTAACACAGACGTGTGACCTGAAATTCAAGGGCAAATTCAGTTTATTTCAAACTAGCATATTTGCCCATTAAAGTGCCCATACATGTACAAACACTGAGGGCCGCACACGGAGAAAACAATACCAGCTGTGTTGCAGCTGGTAATATATCAGTTGAAGTCAGTTGGGGAAGATGAACTTTTTTGGTTTCTAAAGGGGGACATGACAGAGAAAACTCAAGAACTGACTGACTGAAACAAAATAGGTAGAATATGACGAGGAGATTCATGTTCCAGAAAAAAAAACAACCCCTAATGTTGAATGGGCAGCCAGCAAATTATGATCCATAATGTTTATTTGTAACAGATCCCTCTTTTGTTCCCTCTTCAGTGTAGAAAGTAGGAAGTAAGGTGAGTTCTTTAGCCAAAAATCCAATGTGGGGATGAAAAGGCCAAACGAACCAGGGGACTTTAAAATGGAAAGAATCGGCCCGTAATGAGTGTTACTTTTGACCATGATAGCTCCATAATCTGTGCAGGTTTGAAGACATTTAAATTGTTTAGATTATGTTTCTTTTAACTTCTTGGTTTCACCGCCATCCATCGTTTTCACTTAGGCCTGCTTCTAATTTTCAGTGTATCTTCATCTCTAGGGTAGATATTTCCCTGTTATGTGAGCCTCTTGAACTTTGTTTTTAGTTTTACTTCCTTCATCTGACTGTCATTGATTAGTTTCAACTGTACCTTGTTTTCCTCAGCTGTGTCTTGTCTCCCTTATTAGCCCCCAGTGTATTTAAAGCCCTGCCTCTCCTGTGGATTTTTTTTCCCTTAGCGTGTCTGTTTCCCTGCCTTGTGTGTTTCTTTCTTTCTTTCTTTCTTTCTTTCTTTCTTTCTTTCTTTCTTTCTTTCTTTCTTTCATGCCCTTAGTGGATTTTGGAATTTGGCATGCTACTTAATGAGTTTCACTATAAACTTGTCTGCGAGTCCTGCATTTGGTTCCTGCATCTTGCTGAAATTAAGACAGAGCGCACTAAACCCTCTTGTACGAACATTTTTATGTCTTTTTATCTCAACTATTTTGTTTATATATGTATAGTTTAGTACTTATCAAAAATTCACAGACTGGTGTCTGTTGTATCATGGCTATTTGAGTCACTGGCTGCAGGGCTTCATGACTTTGTAAATGTCACACTACACCTTCACCTGCCCAGGATTCCTTCATAATTTTCTCACCTGTTGCTTCTCATTCCTCCATCCTTTTAAGAGGTAGTATCATTCCTGGTGCTCTTCTCCTCTGCAGCAACGCAGCGCCTCTTCATTGCTGCACCAGCAAGTGAACTCTTTATTGCAGGGCACAGCAATGAAGCCTGAGCCATGTTGTCTAAGCCGACCATTTCTGCTCCAGGGACTCAACTGAATGACTGCCACAGACACGCCAAAGACAAGTTTCAGAGTGAATTATCTGGCTCTAGAGTACTCAATGAAAATAAGTCCTTATTTATCTTTTTACTTTCAGTAATTATGTACTTTATA
>VUQJ01026604.1:40088-51752 GCA_015108635.1 Andinoacara biseriatus
TTTCTTTTAAAAAATTTTATTTTTTAAAATATTTTTTTTTTTTTTTTTTTTTTTTGTCAGCGCACAGCAACATTTCACGGCAACAACAAATCATCAAAAAAGTCATGTAACATCCATGTCGATCATCTCCTGAATATCTTTAAATTTTGGCCTGAAGTCACAACAATAACAAACTTGGCTGCAAACCCGTCATTCCTCAGAATGACTCAGTCCTGACTACCTCTCTACACCCTCAACAAATGGAAATAACTCTCAGATTATTAATCTTCCAAATTATTCATCATCCTGTTCATCATCATCTTCATTCTCAGGATCTGACTGAGTAGGAAGACTCACTGTTAGGTTATAATTGCCCATGCTGAAGATAAAGTTTCACTGACAGGACTTACGTGGCATCCACAAAGGAAGTGAGTCGCAGTGATGTGGTGACCCGAGACCATATAAAGTCAATGACATTCAGCAATTGAGGAGATTATCAACGAGAGCAGGGGATACAGTTTGACATGTGACAGAGTAGTAAACACATTGGAAGCTTATTTAGGCAACTTTATTCAGTTAAAAAAAAAGACTGACTTGCAACTTGTAATAATAAAGAAACTCATTATGAAAATTACACATAGGACTCCAAAGAGCAGCTTAATACTTCAATAAAGCTTAAACACATTAAGAAAGAATTTGAAAAAATGCAACATCCACATTAGTCATCAGCCTCCATCTCACCCAAATTCTAATATCCCTTTATATTTATTTTCATGTCAACCCTCTGCATGTCCTGCTTTATTACATCCATAAGCCTTCTCTGTGGTCGTCCTCTCTTCCTCCTGCCTAGCAGCTTCATATTCAACATCTCAACATATTTTGCCCATTAGGATGCTGAATATGGAGCGGCCAGGCTGGAGGAAAAGTGGAAGACCGCAGCATAACTATGTGCAGCACTATTATAGCTTTGTTTTTTTGGTTGCTTCATTTGGTATAATACACTGAAAAGCTGCAGGAAGAGAGCCTGACCTCGACCCTCATGCGTCATGGAAGCACTTCACCCAGCAGGTGGTGCTCTGCAGCCACTACCCTGTCAAACCTGCAAAGCGGAACTCCAAGTAGAATGATTTTACCTTCAACATAAAAGCATAAAAGCGGCACAAATAAGGGTATAAAATGCAAATACGATTTCTTAATTAGGAATTAAGAAATTAGCATTTACATGGGAATTATTTTTCTTAAAAAAAAAAACAAAAAAATATCAAAGTGAACCTTTTTCTTAATTACAATATACATTTTAGAATCTAAGAATTCTTCTTGAAACAATGATAATCAGGCAGAAGACTAAAACCTGACACATTCTAAATTCAAATGTGGATACTTCTTGCTCCTAAAACAAACAAACAAACAAACAAATATGGCCTCAGGTTTTAATCAGTTGGTGACAGTCACCATGGCACCAGGCTGTAGCAAACTCATACCAGGGAGCTGTCCTAAATTTCAGCAGGGTTTAACACAGTCTTTTATTTTGAAAGCTGCCACAGGAAGCTGGCGCGGTTTCTCTGCTGGCTTATCAGCGCGCTGTCAGCTCTTAACAAACCGCAGCGTGGCTGGAGGAGGCAAACGGAGAGCGGCAGCACGGAGGCGCAATAACGTTTGTTACCTACATGATGCTGTACGGGGACTTCTCTGACTCACTGCACTGAGATAAAAAACAAACAAACAGCGGGCTCTCCAGAGTTTTCATCCACCTGCTCTCAAATTCCAACTTTTTTTCTTTTTACGTTGATTATTCATTTCTGATGTTTCATGTGTGATGGCTAATGCATCATCGATTGATGTGGGAGTTTTGTTTCTAGTCGTGGTGACAGCATCTTTGACCAACGGTGAGTAGTGTGTGTGTGTGTGTGTGTGTTAAATAATGGTCACATAGAGCAGCTGGTGTGCATTATTTGGCTTGCTACTGTGCAGCAGTGATAGAGAAGTCTCAAGAGAGAGATCGAAGCATGCAATCTATCATTGTGGTTGAGAAGCACGCAATTTTACGTCAGTATAACTTAGACCTTACAACCTTTGCAAAAAAAAAAACAAAAAAAAAAGGAAAAAATACCAGTAAAAGTGAATGTATGTATGTCACATCTTGTGAAAACTTCTCATAGGCGTTCGGACTTCAGTTATTTTTTTACTGTTTAAATTACTATTACCAAGAAATTCACTATTTAAAGTTCCACCAGTTTATTAAGTGCGAGGTGACTAATTCACAATCAGACTGGAACTTTAAGTGCCACTTCTGATATTACTCACTGAAGTAGGATTACTTCTAGTAATAACCATTTCTGCAAATAAAGGACATTTTTTTCTGATTCTAATTCACAATCAATCTGCATGCATAAAATAACCTTTTTCAGGGCCAAAGAAGTCTAAAATTTAAGTTCATCCAGGATTAAAATGTACATATGTATTGAGTATGGTGGGATATCTTATGGTAGTTCTCTTTGTGAGTGTGATGATGCCAACAGCGAGTAGAGACAAGGGTATGTCTCCCACTCTGCTCTATCATGTCTTCTTTTACCAGCAGCATCAAGGGGCCCCAGTTACTGTAGTTTTGAAAACAAAGTGTTTAATGTTAGGGGTGGCTGTGGATCAGGAGGTAGAACAGGTCATCCACTAATCAGAAGGTTTGTGGTTCAATTCCTGGTGGCTCCAAACCAGCAGGACTATATAAGAACCAGTCTATTTGTGCTTGATATATTGTCTTGAATACTAAACAGTCGAGTCTTTTTTTAACCTGTGGCTCCGTGTCCCGGCTGGAATGTAATGTGATATATGTGCATTTATAAAGTCCTCACATATGGCTCTCATAATCTTGCAGGTTCTTCGCTGAACAAAGATGTGAGCCAGAAGAAGGCGGCGGAAGCGGTCAGGCAGAGTGCACTCCTGCCCGGCAGGGTGGGCGATCTTGCCGCTGTTGCTTCCCACAAGGAGCCGTGCTCTGACTGTGAGTCGCCCGTAGCCAAGAGACGCGCCAAGAGGTGCACGTGTTACACTTACAAAGACAAGGAGTGTGTGTATTACTGTCACTTAGACATCATCTGGATCAACACACCGGAGTAAGTGTCCTTCACCAAACACGCTCATTTTGCCCCAGTTTTTAAGCAAGTGATTTATTATTAGGTGACTACAGGAAGTGTGTTGTTCATGGCTTTTTATGTTGTGCATCATTGTTTCTCATGTACATCAGCATGTACACAGCTGTAGCCGCTGTAGTCATACAAACACGTTTCTAAAAGAGTGTGTGTCTGTCTGTGTGAGAGTGTCCGTGACACAGTGTATAATGCATAAAAAAAACAACATGCAGTGATGTGAAAATCATTTAAAAACTATATTTCACTGAAAATAGGACAAAGACAACAAATCAAATGCTGAAACTGAGAAATTTGATTTGTTTGATCGTTTGTTTTCCACTGTCGCAGCACGTCTTCCTTTAACTACATTTCAAAGCCGTTGTGATCGGAAGCAGGCGCTTGCTGTAGTTTGAAAAAGCCAAACGTTCCCATTCCGTCTTGAAAACACGGCTTCAGCTGCTCAACAGTTCAAGGTCTCCTTTGTCTATGTTTTGTGTCCTAAATGCCCAAATGTTTTCAGTGAATAACAGGTCCAGGCAGTGTGTAGGCCAGGTTACCTCAGTTTACATGTGCTACTAACCATGCTGTTGGAAAACCTGCACAGGATTGTGCGCTAAGCCATAATATCTGATGGGGCAGCTGGGGTGACGCCCCCAGGCCGAGCTTCTAGGAGGGGTTCAGTCAAAATGACTATCAGAGAGAGTGATCCTCTACACTGGAAGCTTCTATTCACAGAATTAGGGTAAAGTGGACACATAAGAATCCCAGGATATGTTTACATCATGGTTCAAGCTTGTGAACCAAAGCCAAACTTCTTTTTTTAATGCAGTATACATTTTCCTTATGAATTAACTTTGAACTCTGCATGTCATTTTAGACTCCACAGATTTTCTGAAACCTTTTTCTGAAACGTTTTGATGGCAGAGAAGCATGCTGGGAAATGTATTACTTGTACTTACTGAACTTGCTCCCTGTCATTTGTGCGAAATGCCTGCAGACGTGTCAACATCAACAAGTTTTTTTTTTTTGGCAAGCGTCTTATAGAGTAGTTAGCTGGTGCAGTAGCATTTTAAATGATGTTTCGCAAGCAAAGAAAAAAGTGGCGCTCAAATAAGGAAGGAGGGCAGCCAGGACTTTAGATTTGGGTGAGTGGTTTTATAAAGAACTGAAACATTTTTACCTTGAAAATATGAACTTAATATGCCTGTGATTTATGTAGAAGCTAGTTTGTTGAATGACAAATTCTTTAAATGAGTGTGTTTATTATACGGCAGCGTGTCTGGTCAGTTTGTGAGGACCTGCGCTTAACAGGCTTCTTTCTTTTGTTCCACGCGTTCAGACCTTCAAATGTCTTCATGCTATGTCAGCAAGGCTAAATCTGTTTGGAGCTTATGGTAGACTAATTGAAGAAGATGGTGTGAGTTTTTAGCATAAATGAATTTGTCTATTCTCCCGGCTTCTGGCTGCAGTTGTTCTTCATGGTGCTGATCAAACTTGGAACATGTTATTATTGATTATTGCTACACGATATTGTTTTTGCACTTACACTTCGTGTGTGTGAGAGAGAGACAGAGAGAATGTGAGATGCTGTGTTTGCTGTGGTACAATGTGGTGGTTTGGGCCCAGAAAAATATGCGCCCTTGGGCCTATTACAGATTTGTTATGGATGTGGTGTGGCATTTTCTTGCTGAATAAGCTTTTGACACAGAAAACGAAGGTGGTAACAGATGGCAACATATGTTGCTGCTAAACCTCCTGTCATTTAAGGGGTGCAAATAACATGTGCAGTATTGTATTTCAATAATATCACAGATTCTGGCTATGAAATATGCATTGCTAACTAGATTAATTCTTCCTTTCCTCTTTAGATCTGATTATTTCAGATTTAACATTTTTAATCGGTCAGCTATCCACTTCACCTCAGTGCATTTTCGAAGCTTGGTCTCAGAGACAGCTCCTGGTTTTATTTCTTTTTTCTTTGCATGGAGGACTTTAAACTTAACTTTAACTTATAAATCTGACAATTCACTGACCTTGGTTTTCAGAAGTGTTTCTATGCAGTGATTTGCACTGCAGAATTGTGTCTGTTTATATGTGCAGTGCTGTCTCCTGCCCATTAAGGCAGAACAAAGCTAAAAAGCTTTGTTCTTTGTGTACATAAAGTTCTTTTGAGCCTCAGAATGTTGTAACAGTATGTGCTATAGATGGTAAAATCCCCAAATTCTGTTTAGATGTTGAGAAATGTTTAATCTTTGAACTATTTGCCTGAACAGTCTTTTGGAGCATGTGAAACCCCTCGCCATTTTTTCTTATAAAACAGTGAATCTCTCTGGGATTTTATTATATCCAATGATCTTACTAAGTAACCTGAGAGATGTTGTACCAAGTGCTTTTTTTTCATAAATGGCAACTTTTCCAGGTTTTCGTTGCCCCAACTATTTTGAAATGTCTTGCTAGCTTAAAAATTCAAAATGAACGTATATTTTTTCAACAATCTCATTTTCATTTTCAACATATGTATGTGATAATTGCATTGTGTTTTCTGAAAACACTTTGCCCATACTCAACATCCATCCATCCATCCATCTATCCATTCATTTTCTTCCACTTGTCGAATCCAGGAATCCTCTTGCTTTTTTAAAAAAGAAACAGGAATGGATTTACGGGTAACTGATCTGCAAAACAAACAGGGTTTGTTCTCATATGTCAGTATTTCCTGTGTGTCTTTGCGAAGTGTAGTGATTCCATGTAATCCATAAAGGTCTAGACCCTGAGCTCTCTGGTATTTTAATTCCACTGAGGATTTCTGAAGGGCAGCAGGGGAGGGCTGGGTCCACCTTTTGGCCATGTAGAGGTTTGTATTGTTCATAAGTAGCCTTAGAAAATGAGATAGAATGGACCCTTTGGAAATTTACTCTTAAATTTAATCTTAAACCAGAAGTCTGATTAAAGCAATTGGTTATCCAACACCAATCAGATGGGTTTTTTTTTTTAGTCAAGACCATTATTTTCCTTCATCTGTTTTTCCTTGTTCCTTTATATCAGTTTAAGAATCTCCAACTTGAAATCTCTAAATATTACACTTTTCTTTCCACAGCTGAAGTCTCTTTTGAACCTTTTGATCTTTGAAATGTGAGAGACAAAAAAATCTAATTCACTTGCAACAGAAGACATGAACTTATGCCGATCTGCTGATTAGAACATAGAAGATTTATCCGCCCTTTACTGACCCCATGCAACAGGCCTCAGGACACGTTTGAAGTATCCACAAGTAGTGAGTTATGAGAATGTGGGGAGTGGGGTGATGGTTAGAGCCAGGAGGGGAATGGTATCTGGTTATCCATCTCCTCTTAGTTCTTTGATTAGACACATTTTTCTTGTGTGGCCATCAGCAGCAAAAGAAAAGCTGTCAGACTGGTTTCCTTGCAGAGCAGCAACTGTTTTCAGAGCAGAAAACAACTTGCTGTGGGTCACATGCAGAAGATCATGTAACCAACAGCAAGCATCAGTGATGAGATCAAAGAAGCTTCTTTCTCTGCAGTAACACCTTACAGATGAAGCCTCTGTGTCTCGGTTTTCTTCCTTTGGTACCTGGGCGTTGTGCCATGTGGAGTGAATCAAGATGTCTTTCCTCTGCAGACATATTACAGATATTAATCGATAATGGCACAGCAGGTTTGGAGTTCCTGCTTAGATTTAGTATGGAACCAAAAAAGTCAAGTTTTCCAGATCAGCACACAGGGGCCCTGTCCATCATCTGAGTGTTGTAGTGCAGCTTGTATCGAGGATCTAGCCAGAAAAAGTTCAGAGGAACCTGCGCCCAAACAATGATGGAATTTTGCCGTCGTCTTTTAGTAGAGCCAGAAATTTTTTTAACAAGGGTGATCAGGGACAAAAGGTGTTGAAACTGTGCCACAATAAATTAACAGTTCTGAAAAGCCTGTACGACCAAGGTGAATCCAACAAAATAAAGTATCACAATAAATCTAATAAAATATAATGCTCCAAGTATATTTTTCTGGTTTACAGAACTATTGTATTAGTGGATGATATTGGTTCTACAGACATATAACACCTGTTCTTGTTCAGTGTGTTTCTATTTAAAGGGGACATATCATGCTTTTAAATTCTTACTTTTCATATGTAAATCATTCACTTGTGGTCTATATAAAGTAGAACTGCAATGCTTTGGTCTTAATTCCTCGTTATTGTAGCTCCACAGACCCCTCGTTTACCCCTGTTCTCAGGCTTGTCTTAGGGCAACTCATTTTGGTGCGGTCTTTTTAAATGTGAATGGGACTTTTCACGCCCCGCTCCCCCTCCAGGTCGCAGAGCATTCCACTCCACCTTGTTCGGACATTTTTGTAGTTTGATAGCAGCAGTACAATTATCTGCTGGCAGGGAAACAGGCACTTTGAAGAGACTCTGATACCAGGGGTGATGTAAGAAATCGTGTGGGTTAATACCCCCAACAACTGAAAATTTTGACATGTCTGCTTGCAACTTCGGGAATTCCATGACCTTGTTTAGCAGTTCCACAGCAAATAGACAAGAAAACGTAACAGGGAACAGAGAAAACTGAACAGACTGAACATTATGACCCCAAAAAAATATAAAGATATCTACGCAGCACCGGGAGAGAATACATTTCAATTTTCTGCACTTCTAGACACTCAAAGTACAAAGTAAAATTTATTTAACGACTAAAATAGTGGATTTTGCATGATTTTTCCCCTTTAAGTATAAATCCATTATTTCTTATGTCTTGGGTTGGACTTAGACTAGACTAGACTAGATTACACTGTCCCATGTGGGACATAAGGCTGCATGGGTTAGGATAACATCCACTCATGCTATGGAATTTTGCAATTCTGACAGAACTAGTTGGACTAAAATTAATTTCCTGAGGTTTTATGCCACTGTCCTGTTACCTACAATAACAGTGTTAGATTTTTGTTGCTTTCCTCTGTCTGTGTCTCAGTCATGCATCTTTTTTTGTTACTGCAAATGTGTATGGTCTATGGTAAGACTGGCTATGAGTCTTTCACATCACTGTGAAGGAATTTTGGCCCACTCTTTGTTGCAGAATGGTTTTAATTCAGCCACATTGGAGGGTTTTCAAGCATGAACAACCTCAATAACAAAATTTCAAATCACTTCAATGTCCAAACTTTGACTAGACCACCCCAAAACCTTCATTTTGTCTTTTTGAGTGATTCAGAGGTGAACTTGCCGGCATGTTTCAGATCATTGTCCTGCTGCACAACCCAAGTGGGTTTGGGCTTCAGGGAATGAACTGATGGTCAGACAATCTCCTTCAGGATTTTCTGGTAGAGAACAGAATTCATGGTTCCATCAATTACGGCAAGTCGTCCAGGTCTTGATGCAACATAGCAGCTGAAGACCATCACACTACCGCTACCGTGTTTGACTGTTGGTACGATGTTGCTTTTATGAAATGTGTTAATTTTACACCAGATGCAACAGGACTCAAACCTTCCAAAATGGTCAACATTTGTCTCATCAGTCCACAGAATATTTTTCTCAAAATGGATCATCAAGATGTTTTTGGCAAATGTGAGATGAGCTTTTGTGTGATTTTTGCCTTGGAACTCTCCCATGGATGGACCCTTTTGCTCAGTCTATTTCTTATTGTTGAATCATGAACACTGACATTAACTGCAAGTGAGCCCTGCAGTTCTTTAGATTATGTTCCAGGTTCTTTTTCGACCTCCTCGATGAGTCGCCAATGCACTTTTGGAGTAATTTTGGTAGGCTGGCCATTCCTGAGAAGGTTCACTACTGTTCCAAGTTTTTGCCATTTGTGGATAATGGCTCCCACTTCCTTAAAAATGGCTTTGTAACCCTTTCCAGACTGATAGATGTCAATGGCTGTTTCTTTTCTGTTCTTGAGTTTCTTCAGATCGTGGCATGATGTGTTGCTTTTTGAGATCTTTTAGCCTGCTTCACTTTGTCAGACAGGTTCTATTTAAGTGATATCTTGATTCAACAGGTCTTGCACTAATCAGGCAAGACCTGATTACTCCACAAGCATGCACACAAGCTTGTTTATGTATGGGTCTGACTTTGTGGCTACTCAGTCACCTGAAACTGACTTGTCACTTGTTTCCACCAAATCTTTAACAACTGAGGCACAAAGTACCAGTTACCCACAGAACCAGACAGGGGGACCATTGTTCAGATGATAGAGCAAATAATCCACTAATTGCAGGGTTTGCATGCTCTTTCCATGTGCTGAAGTCTCCTTGGACAAGACACGATACCCCAAGCTGTTCCCACTGACAGTCAAGGATCAGCTAATGCTGCTCCACCACCATAGGTGTGTGTGTGTGTGCGTGTGTTTGCATGTGTGTGTGTGTATGTGTGTGTGTGAATGGGAAAATGAGAAACACATTGTAAAGCACTTTGTACAGATGTTAACGATAAAAAAGTCATTAAATGTAGGGCAAAGGAAAGTGTCCAAAGGTCACAGGTGAAAATGGCTTTACCTAAGCAGAAACTAAAAAAAAAAGCTGTTTGGGTTTTCAAATTCATGGACATTATATCCCCGTACCCTAGATGGGTTACCAATGTAGTAGGTATTTTATTTTCTGAGAGTGAAGCATTAGCCATGCTGAGATAAATCATAGTTGGGAGACAGATTATAGAATGGTACTTATGTAGTGCATTTCTACTCAAGTTGAGCACTTTCTACTACAAATATCATTCATCCAGTCACACACATATTCATAGGGCACTTTTATCTATGCCTTAGCGCTAACATTCACATTCACACTTACAGTACACATCAATGGATGAATCAGGGGCAACTCAGGGTTTAGTATCTCACATAAGGATACATTGACATATGGACTGTATCAGGAGGGGATTGATTCAGTTACCTGTACACCAGAGAAAGGATCACCCACATGCTGTTTCTGTTTGTAAGAGTGAAGGAGATGAGATTCATGGTCAGGACCTCCAAAAACACCACAGCTTATACTGTTTAAGAGACCCGTGTCTGAAGTTCAAAGGAACCAACCTATTTACAATGAAGTAATCTGTTTTTCATTTGACTAGCTCAACTTCATAGCAATTTACAGCCATGAAGGTGACTAAGGCTGGACAGCAAGGTCAGCATGATGTGCTCACAATACTGTACGAGCAGCAAAGCACGTACAACATGGCTCTAACTGGTCTGGTTTTTGCCATTGTTTGTTGTTGTACTGTTAGACAAACTTCATTATGAAGATCTGGGTTTGACATATCTGGAGAAGTAAGAGATGGGATTTGTTGAATATTTTGGCCACCCACCAGATATGTGAGATCTGTGGCATAATCAAAGTAACACAGAAAGTGAAGGGCTGAAATACTTGTAGGAGATTATACTGGAAAGGGAACTTCTAGTTTGTTAAATGCTTGTTTATCATGTGGCTAAAATGCATTCTAACCCTAACTCTGTCCCTAAGTGGGTCACTAGAAACCTGGTGGGTGTTGAGAAGTTAAAATCCCAATGGAAAAGTTTGATGTTAGTCAACTTATTTGAAAGAGAAAAAAAATGAACAGATAGATGAGTGAAAAATTGAATTGAAAAACATCAGGGCTTTGGGCTGCAATGTGCTGCTAATGCACCTTCAGTGCTCAGTGACCTTGATTCACTGCAACACTACTGACTGGATAGAGCACCATCGTTCCAAAAGATATTCCCTTATTTGGTGTTTTAATGATGGCAGTGGAAAGCACTGTCTAACTAGTGGGTCCAAGTAGACAAAGTTGAACTTGCTTTTATCCTCATGTCATCTGGAAGGAGATATTGTGATTCAATCAGAACAGCTTTGGAATTGCAATAACCAGGGTTCTAGCAAGCGGTTGATTGCCTGGCGCTGCGCCTTGCTGAGGCACCGTCGCGCCGGGCTGAAAATTTCAGCAGTTAGCTACCAGAATTAATTGCTATCGTAACAGTTTGCTAGTGATGCGGGCATTAGCAATAGCAAGCGGTTGTTAACTCTCGCCTCCAAGGGGTTAGATGGACCTAAACCACAACAGGTTTTCGGGGGGATAGGGTATTGTTTTTGATATTTTAGGTCTGCAACTATCATATTTGATTATTTTATTAATCAAACATTCTATTGATTATTTGATTGATTAATGGAGTAATCTGATAAGAAATACTTTTGTCTGATTAACAGTTCATCTGCATATTCTAACTTCCGTAGCTTAACTGCAGCTTTTTCAATGTGTAAAACAAACAGCGATGGTATCATATACGGCTGTGTGGCAGGCAGAATGAGGACCCCAATACAGGACACTTTAAACCGAGTAAACTGGAAACACACAGCTTTATTGCTGGTCAAAAAAACAATTGACAGACCTGGAACTGAAACAGGCATAGCAATAGCGGGAATACACAGCAGGGAATCGACAATGATGCAACAAGAGGCATAGAAAACACAGGAATTAAATACACAAGGAAACGAGGGGAGTGGAAACAGCTGGGAACACAGGTGAACCACATTACACAGACAAGACGAGGGAAAGCAAAACTGAACATGACATACAG
>VUQJ01026605.1:0-26718 GCA_015108635.1 Andinoacara biseriatus
TTTCAGATTAACAAGAAAAATTATAACACTCAAGTTTTTACTAACAAGTATATGTCAGTACTGAAGTATGCCATAATATTAAAATTACAATATACTCTGAATGAGAAGCCAGTCAAATATTTGATGTGCTTTTTGTTGTGTTTTTAAAATGTGACTTGTAGAGTTATTACACAAAAACAGCAACAGATAGTCAAAATGAAATAAAATGTTAAAATGTTCAGTTACTCTGTAAAGAATAAGATTATGAGACAGAAACTGGAGAATATGAAAGAAAATCCATGTTAAAATCCATTAAATTATATAAAAACAGGTCAAATTTTGAGATGCTTAGTAAATATTTTAACATATAAAAGACAAAATTCTAAGAAATTAAACTCTTGGTTACCTGTTTATAGAAATAAATTCATTCCTAAATTTTATATTTTTAAAATAAAATAATTTTCTATAAGAATGGGTAAGATAGCCAAAATGATGGAAGAGTAAAATATGAACTGTTGGCGCAATTTTGGATTATGAGACAAGTGAAACTTTTAAAATATAATTTTGACTCAGGGAGTAAATTGGTCAAATAATTTAAAATGTCAGACAAAACAAAAGTTACTAAGCAAGTCGAAATTACAGCAAACCGGATTCATAATAAAGGAGTAAAACTTTGAGTGTTTTTGTCATTTTTTAATGGTTTCCATAGTTTACTTAAATGGTTTATTTTTGCCCTTGATTTTGTTTTTATTTGTACAGTTAACAGCTTTATTTTCTTTAACATACAGATTTCAATCTTTTGCTATTTTTACCTGTTATTAAATATGTGTATTTTTTAATATCTGATTTAATAGACAAATAACTGAAAAAATCTAAATATAGATTGTTTGTAAAGTAATATAGCACCTGAAATACATATTCAGCTTTAAATAAAGAAACATTTTTATTTTTGAGATGTTAGTTTCAGACCTGTTCACAGCAGGCCGCTGTTTAAACTCATTTCTGCATTTATTATGATCATCTTTTATATTAATAGATTTTAAAAATGAAATATACTCATTTTACTCGTTTGAAACATAGTTTCTTTTTTATCCTTATAACTCTTGTTTAATTATTTTATTAGCTGCTGAGATGTTAAAGTATTTTTCCATAAAGTTGAAGTGTTCAGCTTCTCGTGGTGGATGTTCACATGAACCATGTCAGAAGTTTCTAAAAAAGAAGTCTAGGATAACCCCTGTGGGCCAGAAGCTCAGGTTTTTTCAACTTTTGGATCTGTATGACATCACAGAGGGGATAAACCTGCGGGCCAGCCAACCAGAATAAAATTGTCTTAAAGGGGGCGGGGCTAAAACAGCTTGAATCAGAGAAAGGAAGAACTGAGGTGCTGTGTAAGACAAAGAACTACTGCAGTGGAGCCCGAGGACAAAAATATGGAGATGGAAAAAAACAGAATAGTTTCCTTTAATAAACTCTTAATGTACAAGTATAAAAGCAGCTGTAAGCGTTCCCTCAGCTGCTGTTCTTCCATTAATATGACCGCGGGTGGTGCTAACTGTGCAGTCCTCACCTCGGCTGTAGTGATTCGGGGAGTGAGGCCCCACAGGCTGTGATAAACCAGAACGAGCCTTTAAAAGTGCAGCTGTGATTGGAGGTTTTTCTCTCTCGATGAAACTGATTTTAAAAACATCACAGAGAGAAATCTGGCTGATATTAAACCCTCCAAATGCTACAAAGCTGTCGGCAGAGACTCAAGAACTGTAAACAAGCTCCTCTCCGATTGGTTCTTTCTTTTTTTTTTTCTTATGTGGCATCCTCGCTGATCCAGTCCCTCACAAACACTCACATTAAAACAGTGTTTTTATGACTACATCAAGAGTTTTAACCCTCAAACACGAACAACTACAAACAATCGAGATCGTGGCGTTGGAAAAAGTTTTCATATAAAAGATTTTTTTGTTTTTTTACTGTCCTGCATCTTCTGTTTCCTATAGCAGGCCTAATTTTTCCAGACAGCAAAACAGGAAAACACAGTGGAAAAGGTTGAGAGGAAAAGGAGCGGTGACGGGAAGGAAGCTGTCAAATGATATTGAGTTTATCAGTAGATGATTTCACACATTGATGGAGGAGAAATGAAGGAAGAAGGGGATGGAAGAGGCCTACTGCTGGACTCGGCTGGTGAGGAACTCTCCAGAGGATCCGTTTGTTTCTGTCTCAGTCCTTTGAGAAGATCCGTCTGCCCCTCTGGCGCTCTCCTCTTTGACTCCTGCAGAAACACAGGTGATCGTCAGCACTACGTAGAGGCTGCGCTTTGTGGCAAACAGGTGTGACAGTGCGTACCTGCCCCCCCCTCAGCATGAGGGCTACTCCCCAGGTCAGCAGAGGGCGGCTGGGCTGCTGAGGCCGGAGGAGGGGGTGACGGGTAATCGGGCGGAGTCTCATTCTCGTCTCCCGATAGGCTCCTGGGAACGCCCGTAACCACAGCGCCGGAGAGGCTGACGGGTCGCTTGGCGATGGGCAGCTTCCTCTCTGGGAGAGTGAACAGATTTCATTAAAGTCCACATATTTTTATATTTCTGTGTCATCACTTTCAGTTTATTTTAATCGTTTCCCTGTTGTTCTGGTCTTTTTTTTCTCGTGTAACTTTTTTTTAGTAATTATTTACAATCTAAATCATTAAAGGATTATTCCGCTCCACTTCCTGTTGATTAGTTGTGGCTCTGTGAGTGAGAGGAGTTTCCTGTGAGTCAGACTGAAAAGCTCTTCATATAAAAATGGTATATGTTTCAGAAAGCTACCAGGAGGTCGAGCTTTTTGTCCTCATATTAACCATTTTGTGTGCTTCTTAAAGGAAGCGTAGCTGAAACGAAGCAGATGCACCCTTTAACACACAGTGTCCTGAAGGATGCACGCGCTCCATATTCAGACTTTTAATCAGTGTTTATGGATCCATCGGCGTGCTCTGCAGAGACACCTCCTCACTTTTCTTTTGTCCTTTGTACTGCTGGGATTTCTTCCTCTGCTTGGCTGCTGCCGACTGCAGATCTCTGGAGCCTGAAACAAACAAGCAGACAGACGTTATCCGTTCTTCTCACCACTGAAACTGCAGCTCAGGTGCGTTTTACCTGCGTTAACAGCCGGAGGCTGCAGCTGGTACCCGGTCAGCTGACACCAGCCCACCGGGTACAGGTCAGGCGATTCGCAGTCCACCCACTGGTCGTACTCATCCTCCCAGCCGTCGAAGTGTATCCGTAGCAACCGGTGGACGATCCGCGTGACGGTGGCGACGCAGACGAGCCGCGGCTCCATGAGGTCGACGGCCTCCAGCTTCATGCCGGGGCGGAACCCGTGATTGGGAACGTCCTGTTGGAGAACATAGACGCGATTTACCATCAGACCCCTCAGGTCAGGTTTTCTCACTGCTGCCTTTGTTTTTAGTTTCAGTGCTTTAGGCCAAAAATCTGAAGTCATTTCTAGGAAAAAACAAAAGCAGAACTAAATTATGATTTCTTTAAGTTTTCCAGCTCATTTCACTCTAGCTCCTTTCTACACTGTGTCATATACCGTATTTAAACTACCCTCTAATATTAAAATATTTAAAATACCTCAATTGTGCATGTTTGTAGAACAACAATGTATGTATAACAATAACAACTAATTAGAATAAATTGTTTTTTGCCTCATATTCATTTTATTTCTGTAATATGATCACTTTTGTTTGTCTTTGTGTAAAAAAAAAAACAAATTTAATGTTTGAATGCAAACATTTATTATGCATTTCTAGTGTGATAACAGCCACAGCACCCAGTAACCTCTTTATAATGTTCTCTATAAATATGCAATAAGAAGAATGCCTTTATTGTCATTTTACAGAACGTACACTGAGATTGGAGGGCCACTGTATTTGTCTCAGATTTGCTGCGAATGGTGATTTTTACAGATTTTCAGGCATGTCTGATGATATTCTTCCAGCTTAGAAAAATTATATTAATTTATAAAAAAATATATTGATGATACCTCTGAGCTGCTTTCACACATCTCACACCTGTCTGCAAACACTTGGCAACAGCGGGAAGGAAAAACTCCCTTTTTAACAGGGAGAAATCGCCAGCAGAACCAGGCTTGGCCAAAAAGGTAAATTGTAAACTGCAATTTTGGTAAATTTATACTGCATATACTTTGCCTCTATGCTGATGATACTCTGCTGTAAATGACTGTAAACAATAAAGCTTTTTTTGGCTCCTCCCTTATTCACATGCAGTCACCACAGCAGTTAGCTCCTTCCTGATGTTCCCTCCTCTATCCACCAAGACAAAAGAATAAAGCAGATGCTTGAGCAGCTCTCGACTGGACTGACCTGTGGTCTGAAGGGCTGCAACTGACATCAAAATATCACCACAGGTCATTTCCTTTGAGAGTTTGTGTAATAATTTGAGTTCAACGTGTGATTTCTTTGTTTCTACATCCGAACCTCCAGAGCTGCTCAGATTACAATGATAACAAGCCTTCGCTAGAAATAAAAACAGAGAAAAATGATTTTCTGTTGACTGTTGGAGAGTTTATTTCAGTTCCTGTTTGAGCCTCACCTTGTTGAAGAGGTTGACCGGGGCAGCAACAGACTTGCTCTCCTTCAGATACTCAAACCATCTAAAGGGCAGACTGGTGTAACCTGGAAACCCAAAGGAAAAGAGAGGGCATCAATTTGATCACTCCTTTGAGCCTGTGAAGAAAAAAATGCAACTTTATTTTAAAGTATAGTAATCACAGCTGCACACAAGTGGAAAACTTCTAGTAATAACACATGAGTTACATCCCCAATCCCACAAAAATTAAGATGCTGTGTAAAATGCAGACAAAAACAAAATGACATTCAAAGCCTGCCTCTCTGATGGCATGGGGGTGCATCAGTACCTATGGAACTGGCAGCTGGCACATCTGTAAAGGCACCATCAATGCTGAAAGGTATGTACATGTTTTAGAGCAACACGTGCTCTAAAACCTTCATATATTTAATAAATTGTCCCAACTTTTCAAACACGTCCTCACTGTTCTTGGTTTCTGCTTACAAGTGTGTGCTGCTGCCTTTTGATAGTGGTCTACCTCTAGGGGGCGTCAGCTCGATCTTGTTGATCTCACAGAAGCCAGCGGGAAAGATGGAGGGAGACGTGGAGTGATAGCAGAACCAGTCTGAGCCGTCGGCCGCCTCTGAGCCATCAATGCCGATCATCAGATACCCGTCTGCCAGAACCTGATGGATAAGGGCAACGGGTTATATGGGGCCGGTGTTTGGAGCAGCTGGCTGCACATGCTCAGCTCGCCATTACCTTTCTCACTGTGGCCACGCAGATGGCAGACAGGTTCAGAGGGTCGATGGCCTCCAGCTTCATCCCGTCTTCAAACCAGTGGCCGCTCTGATCTACTTCCTTTACCTGCAGGACATACAGGATAAAACATCAGCTATGTTTCTGCCCAGTTTTATGCATTTACTGGATTCATTATTCCTGTTGTGTTAATTGTTGTAACCTCCTTATTGTGGCTTTGGTATAAATCAATAAAATCCTTACATGTTACATATGCAATCACAGTAAATACATTAGTGAAGATATGTGGAGAACCCCAGGGCTCTGATATTGGTCCCTTACTCTTTAACTTTTATTTTTTACAAAATTATAGTTAAATGCAGAATTTTAATTTGTTGTTGTGCTGATGTTACTCCACTGTACATCAGACAGTTATCAATGCAGGAAATCTGCAGAGTGGATTCAAACAACATGACAGACTGCAAGTGAGGAACAAAGAATCTGCAACAGTGGATGAAAAAAGTTCAGTAAATTTGTGAAATGAAAGCACTAACCTTCTCTCTGAGACTTCAAACTACATTTAGACAGAAATTTGTGGAAAAATGAAATCATATCACAAATCATTTACTTTTTTCAAATAAAAAACTAAATTATTTTTGATATGACTTCATTTTGCTTAAAGAAAAAAATAAATAAATAAATATAAATAAACAAAATAAAAAATAAATTATTGTAAAATAATAAAAATAAATAAATAAATAATTCAATTTTATATCCACAAGGGTTTAAAAGGAGCAAAAATCTACATCACAATTTGGTAACATAGGCGTCACAGGATGCATGCAAACTAATAGAGGACAGAGAGGAGATCAGGTGATGCTCACCTTGGCAAACAGCTGTCCAGGTGCATCCATCTGACCATCCAGCTTTTTCAACACGTCTGGAAACAATCACGCAAAGTTATTAAGCTCCAACTTCTCCCCTTCATTTGTCATCATATTACACTGCTGGCTTAAATTCACTGTTTTCTGCATGGAGTCTGATGGCATTGCACCGTGCATTAATTGATCAGCTGACGCACCGGATCGTTTGAAGCGGTGTCCGATGGATCGAGACCAGCCGATGCTGTGAATCAGAGGACTGTACATGTGACACCAGAAGTCGTCGGTCCCGTCATCACACTCCTCGTACACGAGCCGCAGACGACCGCCAATCACCTACGATGATCCCAGCATCGGGACAACATTCATACTGATAATATTAATAAATATAAACAACGTGAGCTGTAGTCTCATGTTGTGTTTTGATTATTTCAAATGTTTAAAACAGAAAAAAACAGCTGCAGATAAGGAAAAAATTTCAACCCTCCCGCCTGAAATTTTAAGTTTTAACATTTTTGCAAGTGAGATTTTCAACGTATAATTTCTAAAGGCACAAGTTGTTGTTTTTTTTATGAAGGACAAATTATTTATATTCGCACACAATAACAGAATCATTAAAAAATAAAAATACCAGAGTCGATGATTGTAGGGTCTTTACCTTACATCTTAGGATATAAAGTGGCTTTATGCTTGATCAGATTTCTCTTGTAGGATCGATAAAGTATCTATATAAATAAAACTGAATTGAATGATATCAGCACCCTGAAAAACAGACTTTTACTGAGCCACAGCACAAATCACTAATGTGCTTTAAGTGTGTAACTGAAAACTGAAGTTTATCTTCCAAACATTACAAAAACATCAGCAAAGGTTTGAGCTTCCCTTGTGTTTCATGCCAAGAACAAAGGAAACCAGTTTAGATCTGAGATAAAGATGCTCACATAGCAGGAAACGGATATGCAAAGTTACCACAGTGTTTCCAACTTTCAAGAACGGGCGAGAGAAAAATCATCAAGAAATTCAAAGAGACCCACACAGAGGCAGGAAGCAAAAGATTGCAATGACTAGAACCCTGCACAGGAATGAACTGTGAGGATGCAGACCAAGATAAACTACAGTTCTGAAGAATAAACACCTTCAATCCAGACTTAAGTATTTTAAAGATGACCTGGAGAAAGATTACATACAATGGAAGTGTAACCATTGGTCAGCTGAGATGAAGCTAGAGTTCTCTGGCCACAGAGAAAGAAGGAAGAGGCACACAACCCAAAGAACACCAAGCATCTGTGAGGTGAACTGAAGATGAAGGTCCGTACCAGGAGACCATCAAATCTCGAGGAGCTTGAGAGATTTGCTGAAGTAGAATTGGTTGGGATTGCTCAGGAGATGTGTGAGACTTGCTGAAATCTACAACAAACGACTGCAAGCTGTTATCCTGCAAAAAGGACACACAACTGACTGTTAGCATTGGGGGGCTAAAACCTCTGACCAGGGGATCTTTGTGACGTCACTTTGTTTCTGTGTGCAAACAAAAATAATGTAAGCATCCAAAATAAAACTGGGATGTCTGGAAAAGCTGTGTTAGAAATTCCCTGTTCTGTTTAACAGCACTTAGGAAATATTTTTAAAAAACCTGAAATTACACAACAACACTTTTGTTAATTATATCAATCAATTAATGAAAACCAATAATTATATAAAAATAAAAGCATCGGATATGTGTGTGGAATGCCCCAGGGCGCTGTTATTGGTCCGCTGATTTACTTCTTTAAATCAGATTTTTGGTAAAACTAAACTCAAGCATATGATTAAAATCCACCACTCAGCTGATGGTACTAAACTATCTGCACCTTTAAAGGTAGAAAATCACACACACACCTGTTCAACCAGAGCCACTCGAGTCCGGCACAGGTGAGTCTTATCAACCACCTCCACCCTCATCTGCTTCTTGAAGGGGAACTGCATGCTGTCCTGCACCTGAACAGGTATCTCAGAGTTCACACTCAGGTTTAAGATGAAGGTTATAAAAAAAATGGAGGACCTGTGTTTTCAGTGTCACCTTGGAGGAGAAGTCCGGCGGCAGAGTTTTGGATCCCGTGAGTCTCTTAATCAGGAATGATTTCCAGTTGGAGAAGCGGTGCAGGATGGCTAACAAACAAACAAACACACACACACACAATACATCACTTTATAGCCTTAAAATAATTCAGAGTTTATCCCCGGAGGAAGTGACCCTTACTCTGAGGGGGGACCAGAGGTTTCCCTCCAGCGGCACACCAGCCCACCGGGTGGATGTCCGGTATGCACAGATTCAGCCAAAAGTCTCGTGCAGAGTCGCTGTCGAAGCCCTCGTATCGCAGCAAAGCCTTAAAACCTGTGGACACACACACACACACTAACTAACTTCATTTTATTTTGCCTCAAAATATTTTAAGGCTATAGAGTAATGTAGTGTGTGTGTGTGTGTGTGTGTGTGTGTGTGTGTGTGTACCAGCCAGTTTGATGATTGTAGCGATCCAGTAAACCTTCATGGGCAGACCGGTGTCGGTGTTCGGGACCTCGACCCGAATGCCTTCACCGATGCCCCCCCACGACTTTCCCATCGGGACCTAAAGAACAAACAAATCATCCAAATGCTGCACACAGCTTCTCACTGCAGATCCCACTGACACACTGACAGGATAAACGTTTTACAGCAGCCAACAACACAAAAGCACAACGCTGTGAATCTGAACTGAATGCAGGTGTGCAGTAGGGCTGCAACCATTAGTCGACACTGTCGACAAAAAAAATAGTTGATGACGAATTTAATTGTTGATTATAGTAGTTTTTTATTATTGGTGATTTTTTTTTTAACGGAGTGAGACGTCTTCCTGTCCGGCTATCTCTGGCGAGCGCAATAGCGTTCAGCAGCGTGTTAAAGTCATGGCGGCTAATTGAAAAAGAACATGGCGTGCTAAACGATCCAAGGTTTGAGACAGTTTCACACTCACTACGTTTTTTTTAAACGGAGTGAGTGTGAAATTGTCCCAAACCTTGGATCCGTTTTTTCTTTTTCAAACGGAGTGAGACGTCTTCCCGTCAGCCTCTCTCCGACGGGCATGTTTAGTGATGTGGTTATTGAAGAAACTGCGCCAACTTTGCTTTACAGACAAAGGTTGATAAAGGCCGAAGCGAGGACCCGGGATGGGAGCGGAGGGAGCGGGTAGACAGCGGAGGATTTCGCTGTCGCTTTATGGGGGGAAAAGGTCATTACGGGGGTTTGAAAATACGCTAAATTGTCAACACTGAGCCCAACCGAGGTCCAGTTGTTTTTCCGGGTTTGTTCCCGCTGTCTGGACCTGAAAGGTCGTTAAATCTATTAACAAAGTCACAAAGTTGGCAACACAACATGACCCACGTGGGCATACGGCCCCTCCGACCACCACACAACACCAACCACACACACATTCATTCACACACAGTCAATGTGGGCTAAGTGTCAGACGGGGACTCGAACCAGCGACCCTCCAGTTGCGAGGTGAGCACCTACCCACTGCACCGCTGCCACCCCATAATATAATTCATTTTTTTACCGGTATTATGGTGAATGATATGGCCCAACCTAGTTCACATGGAGCCATCGTGCAGCCGTGTTAACAAACAAGATGTTTTTGGGCGGCCCCCTCTCAATCAGCTATAACTTCCTGTGAGTCACATGACACGAGAGATGACATCCTCAGGAAGTGGAATTCACCTGCGGATCTAAACGTGTTTCCTGTGTGTGAATTCTGGAATCTTCAGGGTAACGCTTTGACCTTTGACCTTTGAGTAGTAGAAGTGTCACTTGCAGAAGAAATGCTTTTAAAACCTCATTTGGGGGTAAAAACGCTGACTGTGCACGTTTACGTGCATAACTGCTGGAGGTGTCGTGCTGACAGATGCTTCTAGAAGAACTGGTACCCACATGTTTGAAGCAGCTGACCGGCGCTCCCATCACTTCTCCGTCGCCGAGGTAACGGCCCCAGTCAAACACCTCCACGGACACTGCAAAGAAACCGGAAGGCTCGAGCAACATTGGTGATTTAAAAACCTGATGTCATATAGATGAACTATCCCAAGGCCTGATATAACATCATAAAGATGGATTACTAAGAACTGGCATTCATGCAAAGCTGCTCTGGTAGAGTCCAGGAGCTGGAAATGAGCAGAACAGGTCCAAACAATGGGACAAGAAGGTTCAGCCACTATCTGCTTGCAGAAGACCCGACACTGTCCGTTTGGTTGATGCTCTCTGCATCTTTTTATTCTAATGAAATCCACCCAACAGGAAACAATTATTTTATTTCAGCTGAACGTGGTAACGGTGTTGAACTCACCGCTCTTCTTGACGCTGCTCTGCTGGCTGGCCTGCTGCTGAGCATAGGCGGCTAGTTTGGTCATCAGAGGCTGCTTCTGAAGAACCTTGGCCTTCTTCGTAGGAGGTTTCCCCTTAAAAACACAGACACCGAGTGTGTTAAACTCGATCTCACAGGACATAAAAACAGAAGAATCTGGATCACAATCCTCAAAGATATCTCACTTCAACACAAAGCGTCCATGAACCTGCTGCGTCTGCGTTTTACCTGCAGTCTGGCGAGGATGCTGGCCTTCTTGGAGTTGGAGGAATAACTCCTGGAGCACGAGACGCTGCAGAAACGCTTGGTTTTGCTGTAGAAGGCGTCTCTGACGCCAACCATGCCACACATCTCACAGGTCGCTGAGGGGAGCAGAGAGAGAGGAACTGAGGACACAGGTCCCGCAACTCACAGAGAACTTTCAGAAGAACCAGCAGAAAGCCAGCCCGAGATTCTAGACACAAACTGACCCATGCCGGCCTTCCCGTCGGGGTAGGTGTACACCTGCCCGTTGGTCTTGATGAGCGTCAGTGAAGCGGAGGAGGCAGGGTTGAGTTGAGCGACTCCTCCTCCTCCTCCTAACTCCTCGTCCTCGCTGTCCTCGGGGCTGGAGGCGCCGCTCCCCCCGCTGGACTCGGTGCTGCAGCTGCTCCGGTCCTCATCCAGACCATCCAGCATCCCGAAGGAGTCCCGCCGCTTCCGGGACGGACGCTCCACCTCAGGGAGGAGAAAGGGGTCAAAAGTCACACAGACCTCCAAAAAATGTTACCCCAGTAAACCTGTATTTCACACACAGAAAGACACAAAACCTTCTTATCAAGTATTATCAGGCTGCAACCTGGACACCAAAGAACTGTGAAGGTCATGAACATTTCTCTTTTTCACCATCTTCATCATCTGACCTCCACCCAGCAGCTCCAGTTGTTGCATCAGTGAGTCTGTTGCTCCTGCAGGACTGCAGTGCAGAGAGGCTGACTGACACACAGAGAGCGCCGGGTCCCGTCCAGCAGCCCCGGGAACCTCACAGCCCCGTAACCCCCCCCTGCAGAGCAGCTCACTCAGCAGTAAATTCACCTTTTCTCGGCACTGATCACCGTGACGCTCTGAATGTGCATCATGAGAATGAAGCGGGAAAAAAGAAAAACGATAAACAAATTTCATTTTTGCTGAATTTAAACACGTTTACCGGAATACACGCATACCGAATTAAACAGCATTTTGTCAGATTTATTCAGCGATTTTACGGTAACATCCAGTCTACTGTCTGACTTTGGCAGCGAGCAGATAAAATAATATCGGACGACTTTCACAGGAGATCTGGCCGAGATTTTGGGAACAACAACAGGTAAAGCGAATATAAAGATTAAGTTTGGCCGTTTCAATAACTACTCCGGTCTTTACACTCATGCCGCATTAAACTCTGATATGTTCTCGATAAAAAAATGTTAAAATGCCATTAAAGTTTGGCATGTGTTTGTGTCACAGACAAAGAGACTCTTAAATTTAAAGATTTCTCAGCGTAGTTTTGCTTGAACGCTCCGTCCGCGGTCGCTTTCAGGCAGCCGCCGAAACGAGCTCTGAAACGGTGTGAAATGCGGGTTCCGGGCGCTCGGCGGAGCCGCGGGACTTACCAGGTCTCTGGGGTTCTCCATCAGGTGGGGTCGTGAAGGGAGGCCGCGCTCTGCCTGCAAAACCCGCAGAAACCCTCATGAAAGACCTGCGGCAGACATGTCAACAAAACACCCGCAGCCTCGGTGCGCAGGCGCGCGAAGCGCAGACGCTGCTCACTCATTGGCTGCGGCTCCTGCTTCGTGTAGTCGCAAAGGAGAGGAGTCCTCCAGCGACCCCTGCTGGAAATAGATGAAAAGCATCCTGGTTCGCCTCAGCTGCTGCCTCTTACAGCTCTTATCGTAGCCACGTTCATACCTGTGAAACAGGCTGTGGGACACTTTTGTGCATAATAAGGATGTCAGCGTCCAGGTTTAGGTTAACTGCATTAACTCACTGGAGCTCTGTGGCACCTGCATGTGTTAAAGGATGTTAATAAACTCTCAGTTCCCAGGTTTTTGCCTCAGTAACACCCCAGCGCACAGAGGGGCCCGTGTCAGATAGAGAAGGATTATTTCAGACTGTGAATCATGCAAAGCTGCTCTGGCAGAGTTATACTTATCAGTTCCCTTATTGCTTCTTGGCCCAGTTTTATATGAGGAAACAGGTACACCTACACAGGGAGCTGCTGCAGCACCTGTGGAGCACACAGAACGTCAGACACACGGTCCTCCTGACCAGCACCGGTCCTCCTGGCATCAGTGTGCACTGGCATCAGCTGCAGCCTGCATGAAGGAAAGCTCAGACACATTTGATTCAGATGCTTTGGAAAATTTGGAACTGGAATCGGCACTGGTTTTTGATTCCCATCCCTGATCAGGATCCAACGAGCAGAACACGTCCTGTTTAAAAAAGAAAGGCTGGACTGAAAATTTCCTCCATGATTAAAGGAAACCAAAGAGACACGAAGGAGCATGAAACAATAAAGACATGAAAACCTCTCTGTCTGAAAATGAATCTGAAAAAGTGATGATACAGTTAGTGTAGTTTGTGTGTTTCTGTGTGATCTGAGCTGATGGTGTTAAAGAAAGGAGCTGCAGGGCTGATGCGCTCCCTGTTACAGAATCACTGCTGAGACTGTTTCTTGGCTTTAATTTTCCACACTGTAAATGAAGGTTTGGCCCTCGGGTTACACGACTGCTGATCCAGAACATCTGCAGAACAAGTGAAAACCTGACCTGGTTTGGACGCGAGGCGTGCAGTGAGCAGCGTGCAGGGCAGGGCTGCCATCCTGCTCAAACCTGTTTCTAAGCATTACCATTCAAAGGTTAAAGCAGATCAAACCTGAGCTCCAGCCGCTCCTGACACACCTGAGACAGAAAACCGCTGGCAGCTCACATGACAACTGCAGAAGAGTTTGTTAAAGGAAGCTTTAAAGGAGCTGCGATGAAACCGAAATAAAATGATTTCTTGGCAGGTTCTCCGTGGCAGCAGAGCCTCGCGGTCTGCTCCGGATTACCGTTACCAGCACGGAGCCGGAGGGTCAATGCACGACTGCGCGGCTGCTGCAGCTCCGGGCGGCAGCTCCTCTTTATCCAGAGAGAAGGTCAGCCTGCAGCAGCTGAACGGGAGGCTGGCCTCGTACCTGCAGCAGGTAGGATGGAAAGCACATCAGCTGATGGAGGCAGCGGGAAGAAAATTCCAACAATTTCCTTCTTTATGGTTCCAGAGTTAAACTGAGATCAATGAGCGACAGCTGAAAGCAAAGGAACCAGAGGAACGACGCTTTTTCACTGAGTTTTGAGCTGAAGGAACTTCCTTCACATTTTCTGGTTTTACTTCTTCCCACCTGATCATCAACCAGCCGTGAAAGAAAACCACCAAACAGATTTATTAGTGATGATGAATCATTTCTGCTAAAAACTTCAGTGATTGGATGGTTTGAGTTTTCAGAGGCGGCAGATTTTTCACTGGAGTTTGTACAAAGCTGCAGATTTATTTATTTTACTTCCTTCAGCTGTGACAGGGAAACAAACATGACAGGATCGTTATTATTTTAGAGGGAAAAATAAAATCGGATTTGAGCTGAGCGCAGACTGAGGTTTACAGGAGACGACGGGAGAATTTAAAATGTTCAGATTTCTAACTTTTGCATGAACTTCATACAGAGTTCATTCAGTGATTCAGAATTAAAGTGAGATTCACAGTAAATCCTCTCAGCAGTTTTCCAGGTGCTGAAAGAGGGAAATCTTGATGATTCCATGTTTGCACATGTTTATTATCCCGAAGGATCCGCGCCGGGCAACAGAAACGGTCCGATTCTCAGAGGAGGACCGGCAGCAGTGAAAGAAGAAACAGATTCAACAATAACTGAAATCAGTGGAAATGTGTTGAATCGTGAAAATAAACCATCAACATTGACGGTGCTGTTTAATTTAAAGTGAGATCTCTGGTTTAATATTTGCTGAAGCAGACGGTTATTAATGAAGCACAGAAACAGCAGAGAGAGCCTCAGAATTTCTCTGTTCTAAAGAGCAAGAGAAAATAAAAGCCATTATTGACAGGGAATATTTGTTTGTTTGTTTGTTTGTTCAGGTCAAGCATCTTGAGGCAGCCAATCAGAGGCTGGAGCATCAGATCCAGGAGGAGCTGGACAGGAAGTGTCCCCAAGAGCTGAGACAGCTGGACGGACACCTGAAGACCACCTCCCTGCTGCAGGACCAGGTAGACTGTAAATAAAGGATGGAAAGTCACTGTGCTGTCACAAAGCTATCAGCTAATGCTAGCTTGGTTGGTTAGACTGTGGGAGCGTCACACAGATACCTGCTGATCAGCGCTCAGTAACATCCAATTAAAATCCTCAAATTCTTTTAGTACCTGTTAGTTCCTTCCTTCCTTCCTTCCTTCCTTCCTTCTTCCACTGTCCTCATTCTTTCTTTCCTTTTTGTTTCCTTTCCTTGTTTTCTTTCCATCCTTCACTTTATTCCTTTATTACCTGTTGTTCCTTTCTTATCTTCTCAGTTATCCTTCAGTTTTTCTCCTGTTAGTCCCTTTTTGTTGCCTTTTCTTTCATTAGTTCCTCTTGTTCTTCCCTCTCTTCCCTCTAACAGATTTATTGTGTAGTTTCTGACTATAATCTAAAGTGCACTGAGGTGTTAATGGATGTGATACGTCAGTGGAGTCATAAAGTAAAGAGAAGAACATGTGCAGACAGCGAAGCGCCTTAAAACTGATGTCAGATTTCTTCCTGTTGGAGCTTGTTGCAGCTTTAGAGACTCTGCAGCTCTCTGAAAGATGAAGTCCTCAATCAAACCCAGACACTGGAACATTTACTAAAGGCAAAAAAATCTGAACCAGGCATCAACCTCCAGGGCTGAAAAGTGTGCCAGAGCCTGCATTTCCTCCAACGCCCACCTGAGGCTCCACCGACTCCTCGGACTGCCGTGTAAACACTGGAACACTTTATGTTTCAAATCAAGTTTTTTCATGCAGTTTCACTCTCAGCTCATAATAACTTACAATCAGACTGGATGTGAACTCTGATCGAGCTGCTGTTTAAAGGTTTAACGAGGTTCTCGTGTCAGGAAGCTGTTCCTGTGTTTAAAGGTCATGGGTCAAAGCCTGAACTTCAGCATGTCCTGTAAAAAACATCATTCATTCCTGAGGAGGCCCTGAAATCACCAGTGAAGCTTCTCTCTCTCTCTCTGTGTGTGTCGCTCACAGATCGGTGAATGTCTCTCGGCCCAGGCTCGGCTGAAGCTGCAGTTACTTGAAGCAGAGCTCACCGTCTTCGACCTCAGTGAAAGGTAGATAGGCTCACAGGTGCCTTACTGCTTTCAGTCAGGTGTTGCATCAAAGCAGCTGGTTCTGCTAATGAGTGTGAGTGAAGTCTGTTCATGAGGAACTCTGAATCTGCGGCTGATCTTCAAACCCTGTAGTTTTTTTCTAAATGCTGGAAACGTGTTTACAGGAGTCTGAGCTCAGTTTAAATGCTGATGGGATTCCTCCATCAAAGCTTCTTCTCAGTGCTTCACTCCATTAAAGTCTTCTAACTTTACCGCTCTGCAGCGGCACAGGCGGCTGTAGCTGCTAGCTGTCTGCTAGCTTCCCCTCAGCTAGCTGCAGTTCCTAAGCTGGACCTCTGCACTGTGTTTGTACTGTTTAAGTCTTTTGGAGCATTTTTAATTCAGTTAGCATCAGGTGATAATTTTGCACTCCACCCCTAATGCTAATGCTAAAAATGCTAATGTTCAGGCTTTGGTGATGTTTTGGTCTGCCCCCTGAGAAAGATGGCAGAGACACATTTCATAACCTAGAGGCAGTACCTGTGTGCAGCTGCATATGCATAGCTGTACCCCCAAACATGCACATAAATGAAGACATATCCCATAATCCTCTGCTGTGTGAGCAGGTGTAAAAAGGAGTGTGAGCAGCGTACTCGTCTGGAGGTGGAGCTTAGTGACCTTAGGCTGCTGGGGGAGGTGCTGAAAGCCCACAATCTGCCAGAGCTCCAGAATCTGCTGAACGAGCAAATGCAAGAGTTGGCAGATCTGCAAATTCAACGCCAGCAGGTAAAAAAATACAACCACTCACCTGGATCCTTCAAAGGAACAAAACAAACTACATCCTGTTTCCTCTCTACCTGCCCAGGATATGCAGGCTCTCCTGGTTGAGGTGACAGGTGGCGCTGCTGTCGAGATGCACTCTGCTGAGTCATCGGACCTGATCCAACAGGTGGAGCACCTGAGACGGATGAGCACCGCGCTCCTGGATAAGAACCAGAGCGAGTCCTGGTTCAAGACTCAGGTAGACAAATATCTGCTTCACACTTGTATTTAAACAAAGTGTTAAATGGGATTGAAATGTAAACACATTTTTCCAGGTGTCTTGCGTTCAGGTGTGCATGTCGAGCTCTTTGCGGGTGACGTTTGACTCTTCAGCAGGATTGGAGGCTGACAGAGCCAAGGTAGAAGCACTGAGGAGAGAAGTGGACCATCTGACAGCAGAACTGACAGAACTTCAGGCTGTGGTGAGGTCACACTACACTTCAGTACTCCAGTCAGTGTTCCCTCAATTAGAGCAACATAAGGTCCCAGGGGAAGTCCCAGTCCAGACCAATAAGTCCTGCAGCTCTTTCTGCAGGCCCACCCATAATTACAGTTACCCTGGTTCCTTAAACAAAAGGTCAGTTAGATTTTTATTGGATGGATGGTTATACATTCAGTTCAGCAAGAAACTGTTTATAATAACACCAGTTTAATGATGCCACCCCTGCCTCCAAAGAGCCCACCAACAGCTAAAGACAGCTACTCAGATCAAGTGGTGAGACTTGCTTCTAGTAAAATAAAAAAAACCCCTGTCAAGACTAACAAGTCACAAGATAAAACCATCAGTCAAGACCCAAACCAGGACTAGAATCAGTCTTCCTGTCTGTGCAGTTCTTGGTTTTGGAGGCTTCTGGTCGGGAGCAAACTGAGTCGTTACTCCAGCAGCTGGTGGTCCTACAGAGGACAGCAGATGGTTTGTGCCGAGACCTGGACTCAGTGTTGCAAGCTGCAGCTCAGCAGGCTACAGATCATCAGTCCCTGCTGGACATCAAGAGTCGACTGGAGGCCGAGATACAGGACTACAAGAAGCTGCTGGACAGACTGGACCATGAGGGGTATGAGATAATAATACAGGAAATACAAGAGATAAATCTTATTCTTGTTTCATCAGATGACTTTTTTCCTATGTCAAAGATTTATATTAGTGCTGGTATATCATAGTTTCTGAAAACAAGACTTCCTTTTATAGATAAGTTGTTAATTTCTTTTTATAATTCCAGTTCTGTTCTTGCCATTCTTCTTGTTTGATCTTATCAGGGTTTCGTGTGTCCACTTTACCACCAAACCAGATGCCAGATCTTCCTGTCTTGCAACCAGCCGGCCCACATTCAGGAGCAACATCATGGTAGACGGAACAGTTGGTGTTCAGGGCGGTCATGCTCACACTGTTGGAAAAACAGCAGTAGCTGCACCCCTGTTCAAATCAGTGACTGTATCCCAGTCAATTTTTGTCCTCAACAAACATCCAACACCGACTAACCCTTTGGTGGAGTCCATCCAAAAGCCTGATAACCAGAGAACGGGAGTTCTTTCTGAAAAGATGAGCAAGTCCATTATCTCTACTGTGACAGCCAGCAGACAGAGCAGCCCTGTGGAAGATGAAGTTCATGCTAAAGATGTTCAGAGTTCTTTATTTGCTGGGGCTTCAATTAGCCAGGAGAAACCCAACAAGAGAGCTTTTGCCAAGGCTTCCAAAACACATATAATCACAACTGTGGCTCCTGACAGCACTGACACCATTCAAACCAAACAAGAGACTTTGATTTCCAAACAAACTGGTTCACAGTTTGCTGGCAGAGGGACAAACATTAGAGTGGAGACTAACAAAACCATTCTTTGTGCTGAAGCAGATATAAATCAACAGCCACATTTTGAGACCACATTGAAGCCAACAACTCCTGAGGTGCAAGTGAGAGAAACTTTGATTTTTACTCAGGTGGATCCACCTAAAGGCTCCTTCCATACAAAGAAGAGAAATCCAACACAGATCATGACCAGAGAGGCTGAGACTTCACCGGAAAATGCCAAGGACATGGATGAATCTGTCAGTACTATACACTGGGCATCTGGATCTTCCCAGGTTGATAGGTCAACAATAGCTCAGGGTGAAGTCTGTGGTGAGGTAGCCCTTATGGAAGACGCAGATGGAGTAGATGGAAAGTCTGGGAAAAAAATTATAGAGGCAGAACAAAATAAACTCACAGAAGATCCAGGTACGAGGCACAACAATGAAAATACTTCATCTGGTATCTCAGAAAATAATAACAAGCTTTACAGTAAAACTGCAAGCACTGGGAACTTAAATGAAGAAATGGTCCATGATCACAAGGAAGTGAAGATGAATCCAGATCACTCAGATAATGAGTCGTTGAGTACTATAAGCTCAGAAAAATCTACAAATCTAGCAGATCCTGGTGTGGCTTTAAGTTCCTCCAGCTCTGAAGAGCATCAGAGTCCAAGAGAAGCTGAATTAATGAGCTCAACAAAGCCAAATAAATGCTTTAATCTAGAAATGTGTCCAGTCACGATTTCTCACAAGCCAGAAATATATCTCACACCAAATGATGCAGACACATGTTTGATTCCAACTGAAGTTAGGACTGGGGTGAATAACGGGGATGTGAACAGAAAGGAAGAAGCAGAAGATACTTTGCTTGTCCTGAGTTTAGATGAAAGTTTGGTACATATGTCCAACATCAAGCTCATGAAGGATGCAGAATCATTGTCCAGCATTTCAGTTTCTTCTCCAGAAAGCAAGGAAAACCTTAAGAGTAAAACTCAAAGTACAGAGGTTTTAAAAACAGAACAGGATGAAATGGAGATTGTAAATAATGCCAATATGATGAAGATGGATCCAGCCAAGTCTAACAAGGAAACAGTTGATCTTGCAGGTGAAAAGCTGCCAAAACATTCTATAAGTCTAACAGATTCTGGTGTGGGCTTAAGTTGTTCCTCTTACGAAGAGTTTCTAAGTCCAAAAGAGGTCCGATTGTCAGCCAGTGAAACAAAACCGGCCCATTGCTTGAGCCCAGAATCATGTCTGAGTCTGGCTGAGACAGAAGTAATGTTAAGCCTCACAGATCAAGTATTTTACCCAGTCGGTGTGGAAGACCACATTACAAGTCCTGATCTACATCTGAGTCCAAATGAACCAGAAAATTATCTTAGCCCAAATGACTCAGACACATGGTTGAGTCCAAATGGTGACAAAGAAGATAAGGCAACAAGTCTGAGTCTAACTGAGGCAAACACCCATGTCCGACCAGCTGAGAAATACATTCTGTCAACAAAAGAAGGCCAGTCGGTATCATTTAGTGCTGATAGAACTTTGCCAGAAGACAGAAATATGAAAGTCATCTTTTCAGACAGAGATGTGTGTTTTAGACTATTTGAAGGTTATGAAGGCAGAGGAGTTAATCTGAATGGTACAAAGCTTAGTTCTAGACCAATCACTCAGAGCAGTGGCCTTCAGGTGAGCAGCAGTCATGCAGGCTTGGCGTTTGGAGATGGACGAAGTATCATAGCTGACAGGGAGGAACAGCTTGGTTTTGGAGGCCTTTATCGGAAAAGAGATGCAAGAAGGTCCAGAGGCAAATATGCACATGGTACTCCAGATGAAGATAAGATAGAAAGTGCAACTTTGGATTGTGATGCAAGCTTTGGAAGTGTTCCTTCCAATAAAGGAACTACCACTAGAAAATCAGGAGGTAGTGTTAGCAACAGAGGTGATGCACAAATGGCTACAGCAGGGAAAAAGGAAAGAGTTTGGAGTGCCAGTGGAGAGTGCAAGGCTTACAGTGGCAGTCTGGGACATACAAGCACCAGCTTACCTAATCCATGCAACAAGGAATATTTTACAGAAAGAGGGAGATTCGGAAGTGGGGAGTGGATAGATTATGGTGGCAATCTTAGACGTAAGAGTAGCTTAGATGCTGCCACTACCTTACCCAGTGAAGGGAATGGAGAAAGCTCATTCATGAATGAAAGGCTTGCAACAAGTCCACGAGAAACAGGGAGTTTTGGGAGGAGAGGGAGTGGAGAGTGGATAGTTTACGGAGGCAGTCTTGGACGTAAGGGCAGCTGGGCTGGCAGTGATAGCTCCCTCAGTGCAGACAGCAAAGAATGCCTTCCAACAGCCATGAACCTGCCAAGAAGCCCACCAGGAGCAGGGAGGTTTGGGAGTGGAGAGTGGAAGCTTTATGGTTGGCGTCCTGGATGTATGAGCAGCGATAATGAAGACTGCCCCTCAGCAGCCATGCAACTCGCAACGAGCCCACCAGGAACACCAGGAGCAGGGAGGTTTGGCAGTGGAGGAAGCGTAATGTATGGTGGGAGTTCTGGTCGTGTGAGTAGAGCTAGCAGTGCGGACAGGGCCAGCGTCAGCCGCAGCCAGACAATCAGTCCACCAAGCAGCTACACCAGCAGCAGGCGCAGACTCAGCAGTGCTGGAAGTGGTGGCAGGCTGAGCTCAGGCAGCGTTGTTAGGCGCAGCAGCAGCGTGGGAAGCACCTCAGGGAGATTCACCAGCACAGGCGAATGGAAACCTGTTTATAGCTCAGCTAGTGGATGCAAGAGCAGTGTGGGGAGTGCAGGGTGGAGCGGGGGAGGGAGGACAACCAACAGCCCAAGAGCCCTGAGCCCCGGGGGGAGGATCGGTGTCAGCGGGGGCAGCAGTGGATGGCTGAGCAGTTCAAAAGCTGCTGGAAGTGGATCTAAACTTCACAGTGCTGGCAGCAATGACAAACTCAGCAGCTATGCTGGACGGAGGATCAGCAGCCCCCCGGGGTCAGGGAGGACCAACAGCACAGGGGGCAGGGTCATCAGCAGCAGCGACCGGCCAATCAGGTGCATAGGCAGTGGAGCTGGAAGCAGCAAGGAGAGGATCAGTGTTTGTAAGATGGCGGCACTGTCGATGTCAGCGGCCGGGAGGGAGAGAAGTCAGGAACGACAACGACAAGCTCGGAGAGCCCAACAACAGCAGGCTGCAGGTGGGTTTAAATTCATACAACAACATCTCCAAGGATTTCAGTTCCAGCATGAAGAAAACGTAGGCTGTGTCTAAAATTATTGATCATAGCTGGGCAGATTTATCATTCAGTTTTTAAACTTTCGTAGTTTGTTGAAGCGCCTTTTAAACATGCAGAAAAAAATCCAGGTGCTTCATCCCAGCATCCCAGTTTTGTTCCCATCAGCCTGCCAGGATGATAATACAGAAACACTGAGCTCGTCCTGTGGACACCTGGATGCTTCTCATAGCATCGTTGTTCTGGGCTAACATGCACGCGACTTCCTCATTAATAATGTGTGATCAGTAAATGCTGCTCGTTTTAATTTTTGGATCAAACTATGAATTATATGTAGACTGTATGTAACAAAGTAACGACTGTAACCATGACTCCAGGTTTGAAGTGAAACATCACACTGAAGGACGATCTCTCTCCTTCCTTGCAGCTCCAGCGCTGGCTGACCTCAGGGGTCACAAGCTCTGACCCGAGGGCGCTGATGACATCACACATGTCTGAGTAGCTGACTGGGTGAAGCCTTTCTTTAAAACTCCGCCCCATCACAATCAGCTGACTCTTCCTCTACAGTAGCTTTGGTTTGTTTAATGAAGCTGTGTGACATTTTTGTGACATTTTCAGGCTGAAAAACATTTAAACTCCATTAAAAACTGCAAACAAATCAGTTTTCCACCGACTCCAGTGTCTCAGTCTCCAAACCTCAGAGTTCAAATATGATGATGTTTTGAAAATTATTTTGGCTCAAAAAGCTGTTTGAGACTTTTAGCTCATAAGTGATATGTACATTTATAAGATGTTTATCATCTTTTTTTTAATCACATAAATTAGCAAAGTAGCAATAAAAAAATCCAACAGTTAAAACTGTCCTAAAGTTCCTTTAATCTGCTGCCATTACATACAAATCAGCACAGTCATTTTATTTTATTGAACCTCATAATCAGCAAATTATTTATTTAATTTCATCTTCTCTTTGCAGTGTTTTTAAACTGTGTGCACGCAAAACTGTTGGTTCAGTCTCTGCGTTTGAGGAAAAACGTCTTCTCGTCGTAAATCAGGTCTAATTTGTAGAATAAAAATAAAGATGATCATTAACTCGTGTCCAGTTTGCCTCTTTAAGGCTCTGAAAGCAGTCGCACTGATAAACACATGACCTCTGACCTGCCATCAAAGAGGAGCGGGTACGAGGAGGCTTCTCTCTGACTCACAGCAGTTTCTCGATCAGCAGACTGACCGACTGTGGAAACAATGAGCCGACCCAGAATGCTCCAACAACCCCTCGCTGCAACTGTGAATCAGTAAACTGAGACCACTGTCCGGCCCTCCTATGGCCCCCCTGCAGGGTGGGTCCACAAGAGATGGTGCACCTGAAGATTCCTCCTTGATGCTGTTAGGTATTCAGTCCAGCTGGAAGGAGACCCCAGGGAGGACCCTGCACATGCTGGAGATTTGGCGTGGTCCTGGGCTTTGAACCCAGGGATCATGCCTCTCATCCTGTGACAGCTGGGATGGTTTTTATAAGATTCTCCCTCATCATCAATGAAACCAGGACCTGTGTGTGTGTGTGTGAGAGAGGTCTCTTCTGCAAAGAGAGCTGTGAAAATGTGACAAAGGTTAAGATCTGAATAAGATAAAATGCTTTTATGTAGCAATAATCTATTTTCTTAAGTTCTCCTGTGATAAAAGGAGTACTGATAACGTGAGAGCTGAATGAGGAGGTCACAGTTTGGACCTACAGCCTGCAGAGGGCAGTAAAGCCCACAGTGGCTTTGGAACATGCTGCCTCACCTGTGCAAGTGCACATGCTCCACAGGTTGGTGTGTGTTCCCAGCAGAGGTGCTATCATCCTGCTCAGGCCTGGGCTGTCAGTTTCAGTCTGTCCATCAGAGGGCAGCAGAGCTCAGCCAACCTGCCTCCCTCAATACAGTCTATACCTCCTCCTTCACTTCGTTCTTCATCATCTTCTTTTCTTTTTAGCTTGGTGTAAATGTCCTGCAGGTTGGGGAGGGTGGTGCTCAGTATGGATATGGTGCAGCACTTGGTTCCTGATTGTGATCACCGCTCTCACTGTCTCTGAAGCTTCGCTCTCACTGAGCGACCGGACTTTGATGGGTTTAAACATTTCTATGGTAACAGTGGCCTCCACCAATCAGACGTTGCTGTTTCAGTTTAAGATTACGAGTAGTGTGTGTGTTTTCCTCTTCCACGACGTTGTGGATAAAATGTTTTTGTTACAACAGGGTTGTGGTTCCTTCAGGAGAACGCACCATCGTGTCCCCATGTTGGCGCTCACTGTCAGTCTGCTTTGGTCAGTTACGACATCACGGTTCATATCCAGAATCCCTGTGAGAAATATGATGGGATTTCTTCTTCCAGAGCCTCTCTGCTGAGCTCGATTTGACCAACGGTCTCTTTGTAACCACAGAGGTTGCCCCCTGGTGGCCCGAGAAGAATGCAGGTTAATGCTCTTCAGTCCTTGGACATGTTGCAGTTCGTCGTCTCTCTGGGAGTCGGTGCTGCTGATGTCGTTTCCAGATGTTTCAGGTGCTGAACATCTGCCCGTCTACATCTCCGTCAGGATTTCCTCTTCCTCTCGTGGTGCTTCGTCAGTTTGCAGGCCTCAGGTTACCGTCAGCGGATGTTTGGGACATCCTGTCGTACCTGCTGCTTCTTCACATTCATTTTAGTTCATTTTGAACTGTTTTTAAACTAAAACCACAAGTTTGCACTTTAATTGCTTCTTTTAAACTTAATTTGAATGTTAGAAAAATGATGTCAGTGTCCAAATATTTATGGCCCTGACTGTGCATGTGTTATCAAGAATGCACCAGCACCATTTAATGAGGTGATAACAGCACACAGGTGTGCACACAAAACGAGCACGTCGTATGAAGATGTTAAAGGGATTAAAGGAGGCCTGCCAGCTCCTCCTCCTCCTCCTCAGTGCTCCGGGATGAGCCGGGATTCACAGCCTCACTCTGCAGCTCAGTGTCACAGCAACAGGCTGTTACCTAAAGTATGTGGACAGTCAGAGGTGGAAAATCACCAGCATCTGTTTGCAGCTATTCTGAGAAGTGCAGTTTCAGTTGGTGTGACAGAGCTGACGGGAACGACATGCTGCACATTCTCAGGCTGATTACATTGTTTTTCATTCAGGACAAAGTCCTGAAACATTGAGCAACGTGTGTTATTGTTGAAGGAGCTGTAAAGCTGCCAGAGCTGCAGGTTTGTTTGACAGATCTCCTTCAGGTAGATCAGATAGTTCCACCCTCCCTCCTGCGGGCTCCACCTAATTGTAGCTGTGGCGGTCGGGCGGAATTCGTATGTGCGTGTCACAGCGGCGTGTACGATGGCAGGTGGGTGTGTGTGACAGCGGGAAACTGGTCGGTCCTGTCAGCAGCGTGTCCGCATTCAAATAATGCGCAACACAAACACACACACACATTATAACACACCAAACACTGCGGCTTAAATTTGATCCAGACTGAGTCTGGTTGATGCATCATCACAGATTAAAAATATACATTTTAACATGTTTAAAATAGAAGGTTTTGAAATAGGAGCACAAATGTCACTGATGGTACTTTAACCATGTAACACAGTCTCAGTATATGAACTATGTTTCATTAAAAAGCAGTTTCAGCTGCAAAAACATCACATTTGTCTGGAATCAAAAGGCCGTCCACACAAACAGACTGAGGCCCCCACACGTCTGGACGAGCTGCCTCTGCAGGTTATCCGGTAAAAATGCTTCAGCTTTGATTAATGAATGCAGCAAAAACAATCGTGGGGCTCTCTGCAGTCCTGCAGGACTTTCCAGCTGCAGTGAGATGAACAGTGATGGTTCTGTGGCTGACTGCACAAAGGAATTAGAACAAGAATCCAGATGTGACCATGTGCACAGCTGGGGGGGTTATGGACGCATCGCCGTGCTGTGACCTCATTGGTGCTTCAGCTGGATGAGCTGAAAATAACAGAAATAATAATATTATTTAGAGAAAGAAAGACCCCAGAGTGCAGGTCACTACACCCAACCCCCCACTGCAGGGCGTGTGCTGCTGCAGGTATGAACCTGGCAGGTATGGCAGGTATTTCCCAGAGGCTTGTTGCAACAGACCTTTTTACGACACTGATACTCGGGCCTGCGTCTAATCTCAGCCTCCATCTCTTCTGACTCCACTCGAAGTCTTTCACTTTGTCTGATCTTTGTTCTCACAGACGGTCGGCTAATGAGGTTGTTGCCATGCCAACGACACACCCGAACCACCTGGATCCAGATCAAACATTAAATTGAATTCTGGCCCGAGCACAAAAGAAGAGCAAAGAAAGCAGAGGCTGAGTCAGAAAAACGTCCTCTTCAACAAAGCTGATAAAGTCGTTTACAGCCATAAATCAGCTGCAGCTCTGCATTATGGACCTTCAGCTCCTCCACACCTGCTGAAACCTGCCTGACTCTCCAACTTCACCCAGATCTGCTCAAACTGAACGAGTTTGTAAAGCAACTTAACTTTACATTAGTTTAGCTCAGGGGTGGGCAAGCTGCCACCCGCAGGCCACACCCGGCCCGTTGGTCTTTGTAATCCGGCCACTGAAGATTGGTACAGAATTGCCCCCCCCGCTAAAAAGCCATCACTGACCCAGCTGTCTTAGCTAATTATAGGCCAATCTTCAACCTTCCTTTTCTCTCCAAAATCCTTGAAAGAGTCGTTGTAAAACAGCTAACTGATCATCTGCAGAGGAACGGTTTATTTGAAGAGTTTCAGTCAGGTTTCAGAATTCATCACAGCACAGAAACAGCATTAGTGAAGGTTACAAATGATCTTCTTAGAGCCTCTGATAGTGGACTCATCTCTGTGCTTGTCCTGTTGGACCTCAGTGCAGCTTTTGATACTGTTGACCATAACATTTTATTACAGAGATTAGAGCATGTCGTAGGTATTAAAGGTACTGCACTGCAGTGGTTTGAATCTTACTTATCTAATAGGCTGCAATTTGCTCATGTAAATGGGGAG
>VUQJ01026606.1:9526-23026 GCA_015108635.1 Andinoacara biseriatus
TCGCGTTTTTGATCCAAACTCGGAGCGTCTGAGCTGATAACCGATATGACTCGAGGTTTTCTCTGATGGGAGTCCAGATGAAAGTGGTTTCCTTGAAGATTTCAGTACATGAATCCAAATCAGTTAACCTCAGGACGTTAAAGAGACACTGGACAGCCCATTTTAACAGAATCTATTCACACTTTCATAAAGTGCTTTGGAAACCTCAGCAGATCTTTTCCAGGTCTTCACTCAACCTAAAGTGACTCCAGGGTAGCAAAAAAATATTTGATGTGGAAAAAGGTGTTTATACTGCTGATATTAGCTGACCGTATTTTGCGGACTCTAAATATCAACGAACGGGTCTATTTTCATACATAAGTCGAACTTTATCCAACTCATTCACAATAACTCAGAATATTGTTCAGTTGTAACAAATACAGAAAAATACACAAATCCTGTGTACCAGTATATTTATTGAACAAACAAAAAACAAAAGAAAAAAAAGGAAATCCCTTTTTGACACAACACCAGAAACCTAAAAATTAGTCTGTCGCTGTGTTTTGTGCACACACAGGGCTCACACTGGGTCCCTCCATATGCTGTGGCAACAGCACACACAGACGCACACACAGACCCGACACAGGAAAACACCAGGAACTAGAAATAACAAAAGAGAATTAATAACCATAATCAGAGATACACTAAACAAAACCAAAGGGCCACCAGCCCAGGACCATGACAAGGTTTATACTGTAAAGGCAACAGATTGCTACAAGTTATCTGTAACAGCAGACTGTGGATACAATGTGTAACGTGACTTATTCAATCCAAAAACACTCTAGATAACTTTCATGCTATTGCAATAACCACCTATTACTTAGGTAACTCTTAACTTATTGAGTAACTAGCTAATTGAGAACTTTTGTTTGTTATTTACTTGTTAAATCCCTAAAGGAAATGTTGTTCACCAAGAACCATTTTGAATCTAATCAACTGTTCCGTTAATGTTGGACTGGTCAGATAAAATCACTCTCGTAGGGAAATGTGAAAGACATCTGTCAATATTTTAGAATTGGATGATCTGCAGATTGTTGTAATCCTGCATACATCGACAATTCAAAAAGTCCACTTTGTAACCTGGATAACATTCAAAACTTCCTGTTAATACTTTGTTTTGGATTGTTGTGTATTGTATTCTGAGCTGAGCTATAACATGCTGAACTGCTGGTTCGGTCCTTCAACCCTAACGGCATCAAGCCAGGCCGAACACATGGCCGTGGATATTAATCTACATGTACTAATACACAGACTACAATAGGCTGCCAATGTCAGTGACCTTCCTCTTATTGCCATTCGTCCTCCTGAATCCACCACATGCGGCTCAGGTGCTTTTACACCCCCGAGGGGTCGTTATTATTCTGAATATCTAGAACAAGACGAGAGCCTTTAAATGCAGCCGACCTCTAAATGTAGGAGCCGGGCTGAAAACGTAACATTTCAACAGACCAGTTAATCAAAGGTATATCCATCCATCCATCCCATAAATTTATTTTTCTGTCCAAAGAAATTCCTTACATGCACAAAACCTGAACACACATTATGAAAATGTAAAGTTTGTAGTTATTTTTTAATTGAAATTTGTCTGATTTTCTTGTTACAGATTTAAATTTTCACAAAATTTTCCTTCCAAGGACAAAAGTGATGTCTTCAAATGATGCTGGTTTGACCTGTTGGGCTGATTCATGGCCGCAATATTCACTATAGAAAAGCTAAAATCAGCTAATTTAGGTTGAACTGATTAATCCCTTTGCTAAGATAATCACAAATCAATTACAATTAATTGTAGCTATATAACATTTCAAAAGTATGAGGGGACATATTTAAACCAGCTGATGATGAAAATTTGTCTTGCTTCTTAACAGCAAACGGCGGTAATCAAATAAATTTCTTCAGAAAGAGAAACAGTTAATGTCAGAAACATATCTGAGCTAAACAGAAACTAGAAACTGTCCTTTGAGAAAACCTCTCATCTTGAACCAGACAGTAATCATCAGATAAAACTGTTGCTTTCCAGCTGATTACATAACATTAGCATACCTGCTAGCATAAACAAATAGCTTACCCAATGTACGTAGCACCTACCTGGCATTCTTTGGCCTAAGTATAGCTTTAGCAACATTTAAAAACACTTTTTTTAATTACTTTTTACAGATAGTTCATCAATGTTACCCTGAAAATAACAAGTGCAGTATATCTAAGTGCCAATTACAGAATGAGAGCCAAGCAAAGATGTTTAGCTGAGTACACATGAGACGGAGATCATTAATGCATCACCTGCAGTCATGAGTCACTGATTTAAACCCGAGTCCTCGGAGAGTTTCACACCAAGAGCTTTTCCAAAATATCTGACCTCAATAGATTCAAATCCAAAGAGCCCAGCAGCATTACTAAAAATAAAAGACAATCCTGGGAGTTAAAAAAAAAAGGAAAACTGGATCAGCTCCAACAAATGTTTATCAGCTGTTTTCTTTGGAGTTCAGAAGTTCAGCTTCACCTGAACATCTGACAGTTTATCACTACAGCAGAAACAACACGTGAGCGGCAGAGCAGCATTTTGATGCACTGTAAACTCGCCTGTCATAAACACCACAAAGTCCTGAATCATCAGGATTTGTTCTCTGGAGAGAGAAACTAAAGTCACCCAGCAGAGGCTGCCTTCCTGATGCTCAGTCATCAGCTCCTGCAGATTCAAACACAGTCACAGTGGTGACAGCAGGAAATGATCAATTACTGGAAAATCCTCAAGGCTGCAATAAAAGCCCCGAGCAGCTGTTTAAGGTGCATCATGTTTCATTTGTAGCAGGTTCCTGAGGTGGACTAACCAGCCAGCACCATCTTAGATGGTCAGTAAGCCTTTTAGTCACATTTTAAAGCACAATACACCCCCTCAGTGTCACTTTCCAACAGGCATGGTCGTTAGTCCTTTTACCCAAAGGACACAAGTTTGAGTCTGGTCTGTGGCGTGGCTCCCATTTATTTCATATATCAGGTGTGCCTCGTTAGTAACACCTCATTTCAAAAAACAGAGATTGGCAGTCGCTCGTATTAAGGCTCCCTCGGACCAATGTGTGTCTTTACCTTTCTTTTTACCAGCTGAACTGCCTCTGGGTTACCAAAAACAGCTTTGGTTAAAATGTGCTAATATTCAGTATTGGAGCAGTTTTTGTGTGGATAACTGGTTAGCATACTTAGTGCTAATATCTTTAAATACCTAAGCAACCATTTGTTTTCCTGGCAGCCTTTATTCTTTAAAAAGGCATTGAATTTTCTGCAGTATGTATATCAGAGTATTTTTCTTTGAATAACGTGTGTTTAAGGAGGTTTACAATTTGTTTTTGGAGCCTCCTGAAGCACAATGTGTATGGAAGCCAGGCAAGGGGCAGCCAATCAGAAGGAAGTGGGCTTTTAGGGAGGGGTGGGCCTTAATGAAGCTTAATGAGCTGAGGGCCTGCAAACACAGGCAGTACCAGATTATTTAGGCTGTGAATGATGCAGAGCTACTCTAAACCCTGAAGCTGTAAATGAGCTTCAAGCTGCTGCTTCACGACTGAAGCTTCTCAGCAGCAGAGATTCAGACACGATAAAGCAAAAGGTTTCAGCTCTTCTATGATTCGGCCCTCTGAGTATGCTGAATAAAACATTAAACAGGGTGGGTGTTTTCTCGGTTTGGTCTCTTCACCTCTGACGTGCTCCTTTCCCCGAGAACGAAGCACTACTGCTTTTGGCATTTTAGTTTCCATGGTGACTGAAACACAGCGGGCCTTTTCTCTCCACCATGCAGCGATTTCTGGAGCACGGAGCCGCTTACTACACGGGGAGTAAATATGGTAATTAGTGGAGTGGAAGAAGACAGACGTGAGTTTATAAAGGAAACCACAGACCAGAGAGAACAACTGAACTGTCAGCGCCTCTTTAGGCTGTTTATTCATGGACTATAATGAAGTCTCCTGTGAAAGTGCGACTGATTGGCGCTCCAGCTCTTTGCCGTCTCTGCCTTTTCATGTGCAGAAGTCTTGGTTTATTCATTCACCACCATTTCTAAATATGAATGAGCATCTTCTTCCAGAATAACACACCCCAACAAACGCTGCAGGCTGAAGCCCCAGCTGATAAGCACAGATGACAGCTTTCCTCCTCTCAGGGAAAATCTGCAGAACAGAACGAGGCTGCGATGAGATGCAGCGCTGCCTCAACAGGTCAGCAGGGACTGGACTCAGTAAATGTCTTTGGGTCTATTTCTGTGCATCAAACTGAAGCTGAATCATCAAAAACACATGAAAGCATCATTCATTCTTTCATCACACATTTCTTCATTTAAATCTAATCATGCTGCCACCAAATTTCTTTAACACCAATTTGTATTTAACATTTACAAATGAAGAGTTCTGCACACAGACATGCTGAATAGGCTATTAGAAGCCCTATTAAGAACTGCAGTACCTCTTATGTGCTATCATATATCATGCACATGCTTGCATTGCATCAAGGGCCATTAAAGGTTCAGCTGCACTTCGATACGTGGATTGGACCAACCACACTGCTCTACCTGCCAGGCCACACCCATGCAGTGAACCGAAGTAGCAACAGACTCAGAGCAGCAGGACTGCAGGAGCTGTTTCAGTGAACGAACGAGGTCATTTATCATCACAGTCCAGCACAGAGTCAGTTCAACATCAGGAATATCAGTCACATTAGGAGGAATAAATCACTGAATCTAATTCACCTGTTTTGGTTCAAATGAAAGTGACAGCAGGAACAATAAAGCCACATTTCCATTAGTACCTGGTACTTTTTTAGTACCCACTCAGCCGGGGTTCCACGTGATCCGAGGCAATCCGAAAATGTGGCGTGGAAGAACAGCATGCCACTGACTGACCAGGAAGTGTCGTCACTAGTTGAGTCGCTCCTTCACCAGAATCAACCGCACCATTTTTCTTGGCTGCATCCCCGGACGGACAGTTTGCAGCAGCAGTTCGGCAACAAGAGAGCAATCTGAAATCAGGCAGCTGAGCAAAGGAACTTTGAATTACCGTATTTATGCAATTGTTTGTCCTATTGGAAAAATTCAGTTGGTTTCTGAAAGCTGAGAAATTACACCTCACAAACATACAGTTATTACGGTAATTGTTGCTGGAAGTACGCGAATGGCGGCACTTTTGAAGGACACGGAGTCGATTACATGTTCTGATGTATAGAGTTAATACTTAATGATAACCTTCATCCATTAAAACATTGTACGGGAGACTTACGCATGATGACGATAGTAAAATGGCCTTAGCTATGTTAGCTTGCTTCTTTCTCATCCATTGTTGTGTTTTGAGTTGCATACAAACTGCCCGCACTGCTTTATGGACTCCACCCACACTGAGGTGGTGCTCAGCTGTAATGGAAACAAATCAAGACCGTGCTGGGTCGAGTCGACCCGTGCTGAGTACGTACTAATGGACACGCAGCAGAAGAAACCAAAAGTTTTTAGGGTGGGGTTTTTGCTTGTTTTAGTGTCAGGCAGCATGAGGAGGTACCTGCAGCCCACTCAGGTTGCACAGGTAGTCCAGCCCTCTCCAGCGTACCTGTTGTGCACCAAAACATATGAAATGGATTTACATGGGTGACTGTGATGATCGAGTGTTCCCCTAAATTTTTTTGAGCAGCATGATGAAATGACTCCATTTGGACATTTTAGTCTCTAATGCAGCTTCTGCAGCAGTAAATCTTGTTAATTGCTGTTAGATATTAATTTCCTTCCATAAATACGTTCTCAATAATAAAAAAAAACTCCAAAAATGTAAAGACAAACTCAGATTCTTCCTCTGCGTCTGTGTGATTTTGCAGCACGTCATCTCAGGATGGTTGTAACTTCAACACTTCACCTGCTTCACTGAACGACACAAAAGGAGCTTCTGCTCCTCTCAAGGTCACCGAGTGAGTCTAAACAAACCTGCAGGAGCATAAAGCTGTGAGCCCTGCAGCTCCCAGCTCAGACTGCACTCTCATTGCAGAGGGACTGTGGGACTCGTGACAGCGGGAGGCTCTTAAACCTGTCACAGGCTGACTCACTTTTTTTATTTAGACTGTTGTTATTTGCACATTATTAGCTGCAGGCTGGATTTCAGGGTTTCACTTGTTGCATCATCAACACAGCAGAAATAAACCAAACAGATCAGATCTGAAAAATTAGGGCTTCTGGTATTTTTCACTGAAATACTGAGATCATATTTAGGAACATTCAATAAAAGTTATTAGAACTGAGACAAAACGTTTGAAGTTTTAACAGAAGAGTTTGGTCGACCCTTTTATTGCATATTTCCTGTCACTGTTTGCTGGGAAGTGGTTTGGCTACAGGAGGTCAAGAGGTCAGACCTCCTACAAAGCACCATACTTTACATAATTTCATCTCAGCCGCACCGATAAATGCTGCTGCCTGCAATCACCGATAAAACACGGTTCACTATTTTTTTTCTGTATCATAAATATTTATCATTACTGCATATTCCCCTGAAATATCCTGATTTAATTTTGAGGCTGAAACATTTAGAAGCAGGTAACAATAATGAAGCCTCAGATTTATATAGCGGTACTCAAAGACACGTTACAATTCCGTGCACTCTTCATTCGCGCCTCAATCACACTCGGTGGTGGGAAGCTGCTAACGTAGCCACGGCCGCCAATTCATGAACTATCAGAAAACCAATAAAAACGTGGTCACAGATATTAAACTGCTGCAGTTTATTGAAACTATGACACCACAGAAAAACATCTTGCTGACCAAAAATAGATGCGTGCTTTAGACTGTGACACTAACAGACCTGAAATGTGTTTTCAGCCATGAGAATCTCATAATTTATTCAGGTGGATTTCTGCTGCATTTGTGAAGCTCTGAAGACTCAAAAATGCTGGAAAAATTGTGCCACTTAAAGAGCAGCAATTGTTGACCCACCCCGTGTCCTGTCATTCAGGCAGTTTTTAATAGGATGACGTAAAGGTTTTGTACTACTTTGCACATTAAAAATCGTTCTGTTGGGGTGGAACAAGTTTCAGATTTCATAGATTTGATATGGAACGACTCAGGTGTAGATCTCTGGATACTGATGTAGCTCCAGGTACAGGTAGAGGGGAAAGTCTGCTTTTTCCTTTCTTATTAAACTTCGATGCCTTTCAGCGCATTACCAGAAACAAAGTTCAACAGGAACCTGCAGGGAAAAAACCTGCGAGAGCTTTTCTTTAATTATATGCAGCTCCTCACGCTTCCTGCTTTATGCTTCTCGGAGTAAATGAGTTCACGGCAATGTGAGAGGTGAGCGAGTCGGAACAGGAAGGTCTGACATGTCGTTCTTTAAGCGAAGGATCAAAAGGTTCGATCCGGCAAAATGTCCTGGAGCGAGATGATGAGACGCGGCTCATCCTGAGTCACTCTGGGAAGTAAAAGTAAAGAGAGGCAGATATGCAGATGGAGAAGGCAGCGTTTCCACAGGAGGAGCCAGGATCTTTGCGTGCTCTGCATTTTAATGATGCCACGCTTGGGGCTCAGTGGTGGGCGGCAACTGAAGGCAGGACACAGGCGGCGGACGGGAACGAGGACGGCTGATGCAGAACTCCCCCCGCGGCCTTTCCGACCGACTGCTGTGTGCTCGCTCCGCTTTTTATTGGGTTTGCAGCGAGATGCACAAACAAACAGAAAACATGCAGAGGATGAAGAATAAAGGCACAGATGAAACCCGAGGAACAGCAGAAAGCGTAAAGGAGCCGGTGGTGGGAGTGGTTCATGGTTCATGCTGAGAGGAACAGCTGCAAGGAGACCACTTTGATCAGGTAATCAGGTAAACCTGAGATTTAAGAGACAGCAGGGCCTCCTCAGAGAGGCTCACACTTTGGAAAAGATTTGGAGTGCATCTACCCTCACAGGGATCACACCTCAGTTGGCAGTTAACCCTTTTTACTCCCATTTTTCCTACTTTGGAAGCAATTCTCATAACTTTTTCTTTTTAGAATTTTTGATGGAAACTTTTTTACTCACTTTAATTCCCATCACCATTGAGCTGACAGATTACAGCTTCTCCCCAATAAGAAATACTAGATTACTGCACACTCCGTGGTTTGGAGACGCTTTGATCGGATGTCACACTTGTTTCTTCATGCATCCAGCAGAGGGAAGGTGAGGAGTTCCTGAGCTGCAGGAGTGCAGGTCTGCTGCGGAGGTGTGAACAGCAGCTCCTGAACATACAGGGACAAAATCTAATGATGCATTCAAGTCTCAACAAACCAACAGCATCTCTAGTAGAACAACAGTGAGTGTGTTATTGTGGCTGCTTCCAGCTGCAACGCTCGGCTCACTGGAGCAATTACGGTAATGAAGCTGCCGCTTCTCAGAGTCAAATCTAAAACACACAGACATGACATGTATTTTTAGATTCAGCATGACTTGCACTCTGAGGACATCCTAAACATCCAGAAGTCAGCTTAGAGACTCTCACTCTGCAGAACATTCACACAGACTCTGAAGACTCCTTGTCATAAACAGGACTGTGCAACAATAAAATTTGCCAAACAACCTGGGATTGTGAATATGTTTATGGAGCGCAGCCTCGGTTAAACAGACTAGCGCCTGCTGACACGTCCCGTTAGCCCACCTGAGGCTGCTTCCTAAGGTGAGTGGGACCCACCAGACTTCCAAGGTAAAACATCCTACTTTACAGCAGAAAGCCTGCTCCAAAGAACAGCTTTGGTCTCTGTGGATAGTTCGACCCTTCATGAACACGGGCTCAGTGTTTTTATAACTTGTGCGTTTGGATTTCATGACGTCTTAAAGGTAGGGATGTGTTCACGTTGACTGACCGCGTGCTGCTTGGATAAGTGGGAGTCAGTGAACTGGACCTGCCTCGTGTTTGTGCTGTCTTAACAAAACTGCTGCCACTTCCTCCTCCTGTCTAAATATGGGACCCCCCGACTGCGAAAAACTAACAGTGGGCCCAAAATGTTGAGGCTTCAAAATGCCAACATCACCGTTTCTGCGTCGATCATAGACTGCGTGACTTATTAAGCTTTGAATCATGAGCAGCTATAAACAGTAAATATGAGGAATGTGAGGCCAAACTGAGCGCTCGTCCCATCACCAGCCCTCATTCTCCGACTTATTTTTGGGTATTTTCAGCAGGTATTTGTCAGCCGGAAAAGAGGACATGCATAAAAAGCCCAGAATAATGACATGAAGCAAATGGTCTGGAAATTGAACCGGCACCCTACACGCCCGGATTTCAGGTCATCCCGGAGTCGTGCTCTGCAGAGAGTCCCAGTCCTCCAATGGCTGCAGCGAACCAGGAGCTCAGCTCCTCACAATATTCCCACAGTGCACCGTTTCCACCTCACTGATTCCCAAACTCAGCTGCCGCTTGGGAAATTCCCCATGCACCAGGTGTACTGATAATTATAATTATTATTTTTACTGTTATTAATACTGAAACTGGCTCGTTATCTTTAAAAGATGCAGCTGTGTTCACCCTCCTTTCACACATCTGTGGCTTCAAACAGGAAATGTATCCATTTCTCACAGCTCGAAGTATCAACGTTATATTAAAAATTTATTTAGATGGCAGCATTTTGTCTGAAAGAAGCTGAAGAGAAAAACATTTTAACGTCTGCTTCATTTTCACTTACAGATTAATACAAAAACTACACTTTGCCCAGTTTTCTTCAGAAAAGTGTAGTTTTTTATTTTAGTGGCATATGTTTAAAAATCTGTGTTCTGAGACCATTCAACGTTCCCCTGCCAGCTTTCATCCTTTTTCTAGAATCTCACAGAATAAAGTTACATTAGCTCGTGTGTGACACAGCGGCTTTCATCACCTATTTAAAGAAAACATTTTAGGGCACCATCCGATAAAATTATTCACTATCTGGGACATTTTTCTGCTGCGTGAAACCTCGGGGGAAAAGACGATGTGACGCCATTGGCAGCTTAACATTTGTTCTGTTTCCCCCGTCGAGTCGATGGTTTTGGCGCTTCCACAGCCGTCGGTACGGTGTGCTAATGCGCTTCACCGTCTGACCCCACAGGAAGGACCAGGCTGAGAAGGCAATAAGGTGGCAGCAGTGAGACTGAGCTCAGGTGGAGAGAGGTACAGTGGTCTCAGTCTATTAACTGGATGAGCAGTGTTCCCCTCTGGGTGACAAGAACTGGAAAGCAGATTGTTATTTCCTGCGATCAATGCTGCACACCTACACGTGCATTACATGAAGATGGGACAAGCCGATAAAGGGCAAAGGTCATGCAAATTGCAATGGCTTGCTTAGAGCAGGTGCTGCAACATTATAACATTAAAATACCACTTTAAGAGATGAAGTCTACCATCCCTCCAGCTTCCACATATGGAACTTTATAGCTGCTGTTACACGTTATGATGGAAACATCTCAGCTTTTCAGCAAAGCAAAACGAGCAGCGCTGAATGAGGTGGTGCTGGTGGGCCGAGAAATCCCCCTACTGATCTGCTGTGGCGTTGTGGGGGGGCCTGAGCCCATCCTCACAGCCCGTGAGCTCCATCTCCTCAGGTTTGAGTTTCAGTATCAAAATTAATAATTAAATAAACAAAGGACTATGATCAGTGAACTCTGACCACCGAGCAGCACGTCACAGCTCAGGTTGTTCAGCAGAGGATAAAGAAATGTTTTTTACAGGTACTGTCAGCCATTTTTTGAGGCAGATAATTCAACCTAACATCTTGACAGATTGAGTTTGGAAAAAGAAAATGTTTGGCTTTAAAAAATTATTATTATTATTATTAGGGATGTGCGCGATTACTCGTCTAGCTGACTAGTCGTCACTATTGTTACTAGTCAGTACCAGACGTACTAGTCGGGTATCCTAAGTATTAAGGTTTCAGTAAAGCCAGAGCTGTCCTAGATGTTATGCAGCCATCTGCCACCAGGTGGCATTTCCAGTTTGTACAAATAAGCGAGAAAACTAGCAGGACAAACGTGTTTGCGCCTTAAAAACAGTGAGAGTAAGAAAGGAGGGAAAAAAGAACCAGGATTTTATGTTTCTGACATCGCATGTAAAACACCAGGACGACCGAAAGGTAATTAACACACGAATGCACCTGCACAGGTATAAACGCAGCTACATCGGCGTAGCAGCTGAAGTCTGAAGGGCTCAGGGAGCAACGTCGCTCGCTCTCCATTCATTTCCTGTGGAACTTGAGCAAAGCGATCGTCGCCTCATCGCAGTTTCATAGCAAATGAATGGAGAGCGAGCGACGTCGCTCCCCGTGTGTCGAGCACCTGAATCGGGGCTAAGCTGGAGGAGGAGGCGGGGCGAGAGGGAGGTCTGGGCTCCCCGCCCCGGATAGGAGAGAGAAAATGGATGGATGGATTTTTGTATTGTTTTGATGAGTCATGATTTGCAGAGCAACGAGCATCGTTGATAATGTGCGGCACAATGCGCCAATTTATTTGTTTTTTGGATGTTATTTTTTCTTATTCAGCGATGCGTGAACATCGTTTTCATGTTGTTCGTTGTGTGGAGTGTTCATAATGCGCGAGGCGCAGTCCCGCACAGTTAAGCATCATTTAAAGTGCGATTCATCACAGAAGAACGCGATTAATGGTTTTAAATGCCTTTGTTTACACAGCTTTGACATTATCCATTAAACAGGCAAAAATTAATTTTATATCTGAGTGTTTCTTAGTTTTAGCCTAGTCCTTTAGTCTATTTTTTTCCCTTTGTATAGTCGACTATTACATTAGTCGTCAGGAATCATCTCTAATTATTATTATGAGGATTATGAACTGGAAGAAGAAACAGAATTTGCTTGAATGCAATCTACTGCCATCTAGTGATGAGATTTTCCACACTGTACCTTTAACTTTTTTTACTGCTGCTGATGGCAGGTCATGTGACACGGGCATGTCTGAGCTTTGGTTGCTCTGAACTTTAATGGTGTCTGTTTGATAGTGACTCACTCAGTGGGAAAAACTGTTTCCAACAGGTCACCTGGGATTTATGGACCCGTTTATGGATTAGAGGAGGAACTCACTGCATTTTCTATTGAAAGCACAAAAACCTCCAGAACAGACCGGACGGAGTTAGAGCTGAACATTTCTCCTGTTATTTTTTCTCCTTGAAAATAGAGCCGGTATGTATTAGGATAATCTAATGGTGGTAAAGTGCTGTGCGGTGCTCTCTGATGATATGACAGCAGTCTCTCTCTCTTTGTCTCATCTGTAAGACGGTTAATGCATTAGTTACACTTGTATCGATTGATTGATCCTACAACGGGGAAATTACAGATCCTGCTGTTAAAGGGAATGTTTGGCCTATATTGGTCTTCACAGCAAAAACAACAATGATTTGCCGGGTCTTGTTTTCTTCATTTATACACTCAGTAGTATTCAAAACATTCACTTCTGTAACTCTAAGGCCCGGCCCAGATGACTCCGGCCTTTAGAGGTGCTTATTCTCACCCCAGCTGCTTCACACTCGATGACACCAACAGAACCACCTCGTCCTCAAGAAGCAGAGGCGAGATCCTGAGACCACGCCCGACGCTTTCCGCCTCTTAGCTGCACCTTGAAAGTTATGATCAGAATTGCTGACAAACGGCAGCTGCAGCCCACCAGAAACAATCAGATTTATTGCCACCAACAGCTGCAGTTACAGCATCCGCTAACTATGTTTTACCGTCTGCAGAACAGATGATTGTATTTATAGACAGCTTCGCACTGATGATGAAAATAAAGGAAACAGACACTGAGTCACGCAGAGTAATGTCACAGATCAGACTGCCTCGCAGGATGTTGGCGTACAGTTTGTCATTACAGACGCTGACGCGGCGTCTCAGACAGGTGGACACCTGCGTGGGTTTGGACCTCAGGAGAAACGGTGGTCCGGTCTGAGCCACACAGAAATAGCAGCTGCAAAGGATTGTGGGGCATTTTGCTTTCAGCCTGAATGTGTGAAGCTTAAAAGCATTCAGGACGGGTGGAGGATCAGTGACGGCACAGCTGACCTGAAATAACTTAAAACTTTTATAAAACTGTGTAAACTGTTTGTGTTTCTTTATTCTGGAGTGAAACAAACTCCATCTGGCTGGTCTGGAAAACAGACAAATCCCCCAGCAGCAGCAGCCTGTCTGCATCCTCTCCTCGGCTTTCTGCTCTAACTTGACTTTAAAAACTGTGAATGCACCACAGTGGAGCCGGAGATTAAAACGTGCCCAATAACAGCCAATCAGAAGCAGTGATCAAAAAAAAAACAAAATAAAAAACAGATCTTTCTTGTTGCTGCTGATATTTTCTCTGCAACGGCCGAAACACGAGCTAAAACTAAAACAATTCAAACTATAAATGAAACATTACTTTGGGTTTATTTCAAGCCTAAAGATAAGCTGAACTGATCTATTCCTCACTTATTCTGTACAGAAAGCTGAGGAATAGATCAGTTCAGCTTATCTTTAGGCTTGAAATAA
>VUQJ01026607.1:0-17158 GCA_015108635.1 Andinoacara biseriatus
ACAAAAATTCACACACAAAAAAAAAAAAAAAAAAAAAAAAAAAAAAAAAAACTAAGCAGGACTGACAACATTTATGGCTTATATAATACAGCTTATTCATTTTTATGTGTATTTATTACAATAATTAGGTTAGGGTCACATCTTAAAGCTCTCTATGAACTAATTCTTAAATTGCCTGTTAATTGTTAACCAGATGACGCTTGACACAATATTCTTGATTCTTGTAGAATGTTGGCTATTTTGCATAAACCAATTTACTTTAATCACCAGTAAGCACCTGACTGAATACTTTGTGCATTCATTTTTTCCCATCACTTTGGTTGTTTTTTTTTATGACTCGGTGTGAAACTTAATTCAAAACTACAATGTTAAATTTGGACTTGAACAAAAAAGTAACCTAGACACTCTGAATGTGTCTTTGTTCTGCTTTTAGATAGTTTAAGGTAATGCAAAGGAAAAAAACAAAAAGATGTTTCAATTACAAAGTCAGCAAATAAATTGCCTTATTAGCAGGAACCACAGCTGACTAAGAGGCGAACCTTTAAACGTGCTCTCCTGGTGGCCTTGTTTTTAAATGCCAGCAGATGTATAGACCAAAAAACTCAATGCAAATACCCAGAAATATCAACAACTGGGAATGTAATTGTTGAGCTATTTGCACTGATACACAAGGCCAGTGCTGTGATAAGGTCCATCTAACACTTTACACTGTCTTATCAACAATGGCCATGTCTAAAGCCACAAGGCTGACTAGATATGCGTGAGTGTGTCTCTTTTTCTGTGTGTGTGTGTTTGACAGAACCACTCAGGTGTTCTCCCCCAGGCCTCCCAGATATCATCAGTCATTATCCTCGTCATTCATCAAACACTGCAGGTGCACGTGAGCGTGTGTGCTTCACCAGTACCCTCCAACCCCCCACCCCCCCTCATGTCTACCTACCTTTTTCTGCTGCTCTTTCACTCTTGTGCACTTTTCCCTGTGGGCCTTTCCAAACGTAACTCTCAGGAGGCCGAAGGAAATGCAAATTTGTACATTGTGGAGGAGTGTGCTGATGTAGTGTGTACAGAAAGAAAAAGGCAAAGTTATAAATAAGAAAGCAGGAGAACAGTAAACAGTATTTTAATTTCTGCCATTGTATTGTAGCCACAGACCGGACCCTTAAGCAAAAATACACCTCAAAATAAAACAAACCTGTGTAGTCCAAGACAGTTTTTTTCTTAAAAAGGAGGGGGGCCATTAAGTCCTTTCTGTTTACAAGCAAAAAACAAGCAGTTAAATGTTTTGAATTTTGCTTTAGGTTCTTGTAGCTGTTTAATGTTTGTACAATTTCCTAGACAGAGCTCTGCCTTTTCTCATTTCCACTTAATTTGAGAAGCCTTAATGCATGTGGCCTTAAGGGGAACTGTTCTGACAGTTCATTATATCTTATAGAGAGAAACCATGTACTGTCATACCTAATAGCATGCCTCTTTAACAGCAACAGTGACATTACCCATTGGATTCTGGACTCTGCATTCTGAAGCGTCAATGTTAGTCATGCCTGATGCCATATTGACCTTTGGAGCCAAAAGTAGCCATATTTGGACTAGTTAAAAAACTAAATAAAAACAAAAGACCAGTGGTACAATGGTTATAAATGAGGAAAACTCTCCATGGAGACTAATCAGTTCTTGTACTAGCACATATTTTAATAGTGTTAAATTGAGCAGGTTTTGATGGCAACTTCAAGCGATAACTCCAGGAACTCCAATTTCTGGCACTCATGCATTGATGTGGTTTTACTGACAGTTACTGCTTATGAATAATTCACTAGCTGTAGGTAAAAACATAAATATTACAAAAAGCAACACATTCTCATTCCCTAGTTGTTACATACTGATGCTTGGTCAGGATCCACAGCCATCACATTGTACTGTCACCTTTAGCATTACTTTTCATCATCGGGGGTACTCAGTAAATGACCCTGAATGAAGTCCATAGTAATACTTGTTTTTTTTCTTTGTTTTTTTAGTACTGCAGGTAGTGTAGACAAACTGTGTACTCAGACTACAGTTTTTCTGGAACTGAAGCAGCAGCACATGGCTAACAGAGTTCTAGTCTATCCTTACATGTTGAAGAACATACTTTTTTAAGTAGGAAAATAAAATCACCAATACTCAGTAATTTGTGCTGTTTACAAACTACAGTTTGGTTCAAAGGCTTTTTGTGACTCCCTGTTTCATTTTCATAACTACTTTTATTTCTTCAATTAAGTCCAACCTTTGCATGAGCTCAAATCATAAAACCCAGTGGGCTGTATTCACATTACTTTTCTAATTCCTGAAGTAACAGCACAAAATCACAGTCAAATATAAAGACCTAGAACAGAAAAAATCATCGTACACTAAAATATTTTATCAAGAATCACAATCACATGAAAGCGGTAAATATTTTTGAGTGCTGTTGCTGCACACATCCCTTTGTTGTACCCCCTACGTTTCATTAAGTCATAAGTGTTCGTGTGCTAAAAGAGCACTTTTATATTTGACTCATTTTTGTGGCTGGTTTTGTTGCTTCAGACTCATGTCATCTCATGCTTTTCTTCATCCATTGTATTGTATTATGTAGTTTAATTTAAGCAACAGAAAGTAATTAAACCAACCAAACTTCATACTATAGCTCATCTTGCCATCTTTTTTTCCCCCTTACATTTCTTATTGGTATTCTTGGTACTGGTCATCCTCGTTTCTTTCCAAAGTCTTGTCCCCCAGACTGACTTGGCTCCACCCAGGCCCCAAAGGCTGCATAGCTGCTGATTGAAATTCTTTAATTGGGGCTTGAATGATACAAGCCAAAGGCATGTGCTGCTGCTCTGTGGCTCCTCTGCTCTTCCATCCCCATGTGTCCTCTTGCCTCCAAACTTTTACTGCCAGGGCCACAATAGTAGGACAGCAGAGAATGTTTTCTCATTTGCAAGGCTGGCGCAGCAGACTGGTAAACACCAGCCTGTAACGGAGGGGAGCCACTGGTACAGGCATCAACTGTGATGATTTTAAAGTGGACTCAGTGCTCTGTGAGTTAGCAGCCATCTCCATCACCCCCAGAATGATTTTCCTAAACCCGATATTATGTTGCACATCTGTTGTGAAGGACTTCCTGGTTTGAAGTGCTGTTTGTGGTATTAATGGGATGCTTCCATTCAGTCCTCTTTAAATATTTGATATGACATCTGTGTTTCTGCAATAGGGTTTTATTTATTTATTTATCTCTCCAGTTTATTTTCACATGGAGCCAGTCACATATGCTATTAACATTAAGTGAATACATCTCTGTTCTTTTTTCCAAATGCCCAGATGGTGACCAATGGAATTGTTCCTCCAAAACAAATTAAGGATGAGAGCAAATGTACAGATGGAGGGTAGAAATTAATTTCTTGCAAATTACATTTCATATGTAGATTGCCGTCACATTAATGGTCTGGTTAATGCCTCTGCAAACGGGGAATAAGAGGAAAGTGCCTGAGAGAGAGGGAAAAGGAAATGAAAGAGGGAGACAGAGGAAATGAAATGAACGAATGAGGCAGCAGATGAGTGTGAAGAAAAGAGTGGGAGAGATGATATGTTGAATACTGGAGAGACATCAAGCTATGGAGCATTCATATGAACGCCTCACAGGCGATCACAGCCTCATCCAGGTGACTTCTACTTTGTTCAGTGCGAAACTGGAAACTGACACTGCTCCTGCTTGGCACTGGACTTTTCCCCACTACCCATGCCATCCAGATTTAGCCTCTTAAATCACAGATGCAATGCATGCAGTGTGTAAGAGCTGGGATCTGCAGTGAGGTAATGGTGCCAGGCAAAGGGAGAGGAGAAAGGCGGAGGGGAGGCGCAGCGGAGGAAGATGTGTGTGTGTGTGCCTCTGCATGTGTGGAGTCAAGGAAAGCGTGCTGACAGAGCTACTGTAGCATGGGGAGCACTTTTAGTCTGTCAGTATGTCTGCTGCTCCTTCTCTGTCTCACACTCACACACAGACAACTGCAGAGTCGAGAACGTTGTGCCACCTCACCTCAGTTGCATTCATGGCTCACATTTGTTGTACTGGCCATGGAATGTTCCTTGGCCCTTTTTCACCTATTTTGTATAATTGCAGTTTCTTTGAAGGGGGTACTGACTAAAAGCTAAAAGTGCATAAAAAAAACATAGGTGTTAAACACTAACAGCCTGTACTGCAAAGACCACAATTGTGATACAAGATCAGCTTCTTTGACTGGCTCAACATTAAATTATTATTATTATTTAAATACATATGCATGTTAGCAGGATATCATTTCTGTTAGGAAAATAATTTTTTTCCACCTGTGTAACCTGAGCACTTTAGTACTCAAACAGCGTCACTTTGAAAATCTATGTAAAAATAAGCCACTGTGTTGGTTGGTTCCTTGTGTAAGTAGCTAACAACTTTGTATATAAACCTTTGAAATTAAAAGTTAACTGCAATTCCTGAGACTAAAGGGTTTATCACAAAGATTCAAGTTGCTTGTTTAAAGAGTTATGCTTGTCACAGTGAGGGGAAAAGAGCAGGCTGTTGAGAAAACAATATGCATCTTGTTGATTGTGGGTCAGTGTTGGATGACCTCCACCATGGCATCATATTTTGTTCACAACAAACCTTTTTGAATTTTGCACTGCTCTGACTGGGGTGTCCAAAAGGCTTTTTAAAAGTAGCTAGAGCTCCTGGGTATTTAAGTTTTTAATGCCATCTGGCATTCCAACCTGAGGATCAAAAGAAGATTTATCTGAAATAAAGCTGAAATATTTAAAACAACTGGCAATACCACATAGAGTTATTGCATCTTACTATAAAGACTAGCACATGTATGTCTGTTTTCTAACTCCTTGTTCAATCTAGTTGAACCTTACGGTATAAACTTCCTTGGCTACCAGGATTAACACTCAATTCCTTACAAATTACATAACATATATGTTCCTGTGCATCATTGAATTGTAATACCTGATCTCACAATGAATGGCAAGTGTTATGTGTATTTTTATGTTGTTCTTTGTAAATAAATGTTGCTAAACAATTTTTTTTTACTGCCTTAGCACTTTGGGGTCACTGAAATGTGTTGTCATGCCTATCTGTAAATAAGTCTTCATCAGATAGTGATGGTAATATTGCCTGTAACTGAATATGTTATCTTATACAATACAAAAAGTGCAACCTATTCCAGAGAGAGACATCCTTTCTTGGTCATGTTGTCAGTGTAGCAGGGATGGTGCAGCAAGGTGGCCATAGTGAGGCACTGACCCATTCCTTGTAACACAGCAGAGATGCAGAGCTTTAGGAATTCGCCAGTACTGCCAGCCCTCTGCAGCAGCTAACACAGAAGGGCGGGTGCCAGCAACACAGGTCTTGGGCTGGGCTGTCTCAGGAAACATTGGGAGCAGGTCATCAACTACAGCCATTCTCTCAGCAGAGCAGAGAGTCACTGTGTCACCCATTGAAAGTTGCTGGCCATCATTCTGGGTCTCCGCCAGTTCTGACCATACTTCTACAGGAAGAAATTCCACCTGAGCACAGACCATGCCAGGCTCACTGGCTCCTCAATTTTAAGGAACCAGAAGGACAGTTAGCCTGGTGGATGGAGACCCTGCAAGACTACAACTTTGAGGTCCACAACCAGGCTGGCTGTGTCCACATTAACGCAGATGTCCTTTCACAACACCCTTATGAGGACGAACAGTGCAAGCATTGCCAGTGTATTGAGGACAACAATGGCATAACTCCAGTGGTGGCTTCACTGCAGACCAGTCACAATGATAACCCTGTTCTGGATGGCCATTGCAGCAGTGTTCAGGTTCAGTCACCCATGGCACCTACGGTGGGTGACTGAACCTGAACATGCTGTGTGAATCTGAAGGCAATGGATACCCAGTAGCTTTTATGTAACCAGAATCAAGACCCTGTCCTCGCCTAGGTTCAGAACTGGGTTGAAGCTTGCCAAAGACCAGTGTGGCCAGAGGTATCTAGACCCAGAGGCCAAGGCCCTCTATTCTCAGAGGTCCAACCTCACAAGCCAGGATGGTCTGCTTCATCGTTGTTGGTAGGCCCCTCCCACCTTTTGGTGCCTTGACAGCTACATAAGAAGGTCCCCTAGCTGGTTCATGATTCAGCGTGGGTGGGTCATCTCGGAGTCACTAAGACTCTACACAGACTTCAGTCCCGGTACTACTAGCCAGGGTTTTGCCCAGATGTAGTGCTCCATGTTCATCGGTGTGATGTTTGCACTGCCCAGAAGGGACCATCACAATACTCACATGCCCTCTTGCAACTGTATCAGTAGGGTGCTCCTATGGAAAGCATTAGGAAGGACATCCTTGGTCCTTTCCCTTCCACTGACCAATGAAACAGCTATGTGGTACCTGAGGAACTACACAGTGACTGAGGGTGGAGTTCTGAGGCTATGGTCTTCAAAGAAGTCTGCCAAAATCTGGGAATCAAGAAGCCCCAGAGTACACCACTGCACCCCCAGTGGTGGAACGTTTTAACCCCACCCAGGCCTCCCAACTTGCTATCCTGACCGTCCAGCAGCAGCGAGAACGGGAATGGCACCTCCCCCTTGTCATAATGGCCTACCGCACAACTGTCCAAAAATCCACTAAGTGTACCCTGCAGCCCTAATTTTTGAACATGAGTTTTGCACCCAGTGGATGTGATATTCAGGCCTTGTGCAACAAACCCAGATTGGACTACCTCCAGAGTCTCCAAGAACAATTACAGTCAAGTTCTTTAACAGAAAGCTTTGTCCTGGTGCACAACCTTTTTGGAACAAGAAGGGGCCATCCCCAAACTGCCCCTACAAAGTTGGGAACATGAAATTGCCCTAAGGGACAAGAGTCCAACTCCTGAAAAACACCTCCATACCATCATCCCCCCTCCACCAAACTTTACACTTGGCACAACACATTCAGACAAATAACATCCTCCTGGCAACTGCCAGGTCCTTCGGGTTGCCAGCTGAAGATGTGTGAGTCATCACTCCAGAGAACACGTCTCCACTCACCCAAAGTCCAGTAGTGATGTCCTTTCCTCCACTGCATCTGACGCTTTGCATTGTGCTTGGTGATGTAAGGCTTGGATGCAGCTCCTCGGCCATGGAAACCCATTACATGAAGCTCTGTGCACACTGTTCTTGAGCTAATTTGAAAACCACATGAAATTTGCGGTTCTGTAGTGATTGACTCTGCAGAAACCTGCTGACCTCTGCGCACTACATACCTCTTCATCTGCTAACCCCACTCTGATTTTATGTGGCCTACCACTTTGTGGATGAGTTGCTGTTATTCCCAATCATTTCCACTTTGGTGTGATACTACTAACAGTTCACTGTGGAATATTTAGTTAGAGAAAATTTCATGACTGGATTTGTTGCACAGGTGGCTTCCTCGCTGGAATTTAGTGAGCTCCTGAGAGCGACCCATTCTTTCCAAATGTTTGTAGAAGCAGTCTGCATTTTCAGGTGCATGAAACACCTGTGGCCATGGAAGTGATTGAAACACCTGAATTCAAGGATTTGGCTGGATGAGTGAATACTATTGGCAATATAGTGTATATATGTAATTTCTAAGGTACTTTCTATATATATAAAGAAAATTATTTTAATTAACAATGGGGAAAATGTGTATTCGTAAACTTTGCAACCCTGTACTGTCTGCACTCTCTCATATATGAGCCTCACAATGTAGAAACACATGGTATTGCTATTTGTGTTTTTAGTTAAATGGGGCTATTGCTCGTTTGTTTAGAATGAGATGTATTCCCCTGAGTTCTTAATCTGAGTCTACCAAATGAGCCCCATTATTATACAGACGGATGGAAATGAGCTAATTATTTCCTCTTACTAATGGCCTCACAGTATGCCATGTTAAATGTGTGAGCAAAGCAACATCAGAAAGTCTTATAAAATACTAAACACAACACCGAATGTCACATTTATAATATCTTAATATGGATTATAATGACAAGAGCTTAAGACTTTTGATTCATGTCCACTCATTAAATATCATAAAAAAATATATAATTATAAAATACCAATGCAACACCAACGGCACTATAACATAACTTCTTAAAATGATAGGCCCCAGCAACAGGTTTTGACTTTGACTACATGTGTTTAGCTGGAAAATACTTTCCAGATATTGTTAGATATTGTTACCACAATAGTCAGCACACACATATACATAGTATATACATAAGTACATGAGGTATTGTTTTTTGTACCATACAATATGAATTAGCAACACAAATGGTTTCCAGACTTTCAGAGTTTTGACATGATATTTTTAACCCAAACCATTCTAACCTTAATTGTTGTGTGTTGTGGTAACAAGACGTTTCGTTGTAGAGCTGATAACTTGTTTTAATGATGACTGTTAGCCACAAACATACATTGCAGTGCCCAGTGGAAAACATGAGTGAACATAAAAAAATCTAAATTTCATACGTGCGCACATGTGCGAACCCAGAAGTATGGGATCTGTGAAGGCGCAATATGTGCACAGTCAATTTTCTACATTAATCAGTTTTCTTGCCTAAACTTAACCTAATGGCAAATACAAACATAAAATGAGTATAAAAGTAATGTTAAAGTAAAATTATTTAAAAATGGGAAAAAAGAAGAAACAAAACACTACAACCAAAACGTATTCTCTCAAGTGAATGATGCGTGAGTTACCCCACTGCCACCATCTCCTGGTCTTTGTTGCTACAGCAAATTAGAAACACTATAATTGGTGTCCATAAACATGAATCAGCATGAATCAATGCAATTTCATGACTATTTCAAAAATTCTCAGTAACAACTGTTGTTTGTGTTGCATGTGCATTAAAGAACAGAAAAAATGTTCTTTAATTCCTGCCTGTTTCAAGCATACATGGAAGCATGTAGAAGGATTCTAATTTACGGATGCTAAATTTGCAAGATATGTTTGATTGCATATTCAGCATTCAGACTTCTCAGTGAGTTCAAAGTGCAGAAGCTAAAATGGGCACTCTTAATCCGGGCAAATATTATCCTAAACAAGCGTGCGTGTACAGCTACGTCATTTACTTTATTCACGTTTTCTCTCAGTTCTCACACACTTTGTCGATCAAGCTGCACATTTGTTTGAGTTAATGGTGAAGGTGACCAAATCTGAAAAAAAAAAAAACACATCTTCATAAACTTTTTTTCTTTCCTTCTGAACTTTACGTACTAAGCCACTCCATCATCCAGTCCTATTAAGGTTTTTTGTAGTGCTTTTCCAAGACCACATGCTGTACAAGAACTAGAGTGGTGTGCAATTATCAGCCTCTCTAATGGTGTCCCCTCTCACGTATGGCCTCAAAAGGCTATTTTCTGTTAGTGGTCTTCGAGGGGGAAAAAAGGAAAGTGCAGCCCTACTTCAGTGGAGAGAAAAAAGAGCCTAGTACAAATAGAAATGGAGATAAAACCACAGGAACTCACCGGTAGATTAGAGGAAGCAATTTTCCACACTACTTTCAGAAATTTTATCAACAAAAGAACAAACTCAACCAAGTCAGCTCTGTTCCAAGAAAAATGCCAACTGCACGAACAAAGAAATCAGCCCTGACAAAATGTATTGATAAAGAACAGATAAACAAGTAGAACAGAAGGCAACATTTGTGATTGTCAGTGTGGCAATGAAATACTGTAAATACCAGTGAATACTGAACACTGTTGTCACATTTAGAGAACGTTGGATAAGATGGCAGAATCCAGGCATCATTTGCTTGTTCATCAAAGTATTGTGTGGGTGGCATATTTATTCTAAACATTTGTCTCGCAACATCAAAAGTAAGGCCAGTAAGAAAGCGCCAGTTGAGCACTGTGATATCAAGCATGATAACTTTGCTTTGAGACATGCCATGAAGGCAAAATTGCTGTGACTTGTTTGTGTAGCCTTTAATCCATATCAATCAAGAGAGTCACTGCTTCCCATTTGACATGGCCTTTTGTTTGCCATGTATGAGTGTATTGTTTTGATTATCTAGGACAAGTAAAGATAATAATCTCCAGAGACAATAGTCTCACTAAAAGCTGTAACACAATCTTTATTAGCATTTTCAATTTACCCAGTTGTCAGAGGTATGTTTTTCAAGGAGTTTGTGATGATTAAAAGGTCCCCTTTCCATGCTCACTGCTGCAAAAGGTACAAAGTATTTAAAGAAATTATTAGCAACGGTCCAATAGTGTAAAATTTTGTAAACATTTTTAATGGCTTAATATGATTTTTTTTTTTTTATGCAATAGATTTTTATGTTGCTGATTTTTCTCAAAGAAAAATATAAACACAGGCACTGAAAGTTTACCCAAGTTGTGGGGCCAGAAGAAAGGCCGAAAGGTCTCTAAAATCAAAAGTGTTAGTCCTTTCTCTCAGCAAATGATGCAGTAGAATGAGTAAGGGGTCAGAAGATGACGCTAAAAAGTTTTTTGGTCTGATACCACTTCAGAGAAAGTCTCACGGTCACCAGAATCAATAAGTTTCTTCCTTTCTGTAGCATGAATACAGAGGAAATAAGCTGGTCACTGCCAAACATCCAGGTCTAAAGACAGAGGTGATGTTAAAAGTGGAGGTAAGCATGGTGACTCAAACAATTAAAAAAATATATATATACAATATATATACTATTTTCCCCAGGTCATAATTTTATTTCACAAGTGCATATTCATTTTGGGTAGCAGCATTGTGGCATTGTGTCACCAGATTATATGGCAATGCTGTTATGTACTTCAACATCGATCCAGTTAGGCCAGCCTGTATATATAAATAAAAGGGCCTTTAACGCATTAATTTCGGTTGATTAATTACAAAAATTTTAATGCGTTAACATTTTTATTGCAATTAATCACATTTTTTTAAAGTTTGGAGCTGGAACCTTTGTATTCGCGTGTTTCAGCACGCCTGTAAATCTGTTGCACAAGCAACAACAACGCATCCGCAAACAACAACGATGTGCGGTGAAGCCGCTTCTCTTCGTCCACTGAGGGACAACTTTAGCTGTAAAAAATGTTCTGATGGGACTTTCAAAAAGACTGCTGTTGTATACAGTAGTTGACGCTATAGATGTGGGAGGAAACCGGAGTACCCGGAGGAAATTCACGTAGCACAGTAGCGCGGTGGTTAGCACTATGGTTAGCACTGCTGCCTCACAGTTAGAATAACATATGAAAGGCCTGGGTTCGATTCCACCTTGGCCTGGGTCTCTCTCTGTGGAGTTTGTATGTTCTCCCTGTGTGTGCGTGGGTTTCCTCCCACATGTTCAAAGACATGGGGTTAATGTCCAAAATAAATAAAATATAATTGATTATTGTCTAGTGTGCAGTTTTCATGTATTTTTTTTATTTTTCAAATAAGTTAAACAATCAGAGGCTCCTAAAATACTTGAAAGCTGAATAACTGTAATATCACTTTGCCCAATGTTTAATAACAATTAAAAAAAAACATTTCAAAAAGTAAATAAACAGGTTTGTTGTTAAGCATATACGTCTTTTCATTCAATTTTAGTAGCAAAAGGATTTTTTAATTGAAAGTGTTTAATTTGTTAATTTGTTTTTGATTAATTGCGATTAATTAATTACAGACCTTGTAATTAACTCGATTAAAAATTTTATTTCGAGTCCCGACCCTAATACATACATAGTTTCTGGCCTTTTTTAATACTGTAAAGTAATATTCCCACTGCACAATTGCCTACTTGTGGTATTCTTAACTGCACACACCTGGACCCACTATGCATTTGTTACAAGTGGGCCTGCTAGCTTTCATTATGATTTAGATGCCAGTTGCTAATTCACCCAGTGATTAAATTCCTGTATCTGATTTCATTCGGTTAGAGAAATACAGTTCTGATATTACAAACTAGTGCCAAAAAAGCAGATGGGTGCCAGTGCAGGCATCTGTGATCCAAGAACAGAAGGGTGTCTAGCCCACACTGTGAAAATGCAATATAGTGCAGTTGTCCCTGCCCACTCACTGTCTGGAAAAAGGAGGAACAAACAAACAAACAAAAAAGACATACTAACAGTGATTTTTGCAGTTTGTTGGGAACTCTAGTGGAAAAATTCTAATGCTGCGTTTCGGACAATACTTTTGTGATTGTGTAAGTAGTACACCAGTGACATCTGTTAGCATTCCTTATGCATGGCATTCCTACCTTTCCTGTAAACTTTTGGGACCAATACTGAATGCAGACCAAAAATAAAATCTGCTGGAGCAGGAAATCAAGACAATTCTATCAACTCACAGATGTGGATTTTTATTAAACGATGATTAATAATGACCATGGCATTTGAGTAAAAAAATTGAATCTTTAAACTTAAACTAATTTGCATTTACTGGTTGCTGTCAGTCACATTTGGCCATAGACATTGTGAAAGATGGACATAGCCAGTACTAATGTAGAACTCTCTTTCCCTTTCTCGATGCTAAAGTTTGAATAAAGGTGCAGCGTTGTTCTGGAATGCCATCCACCCCACCTCCAACCATCAATAATAATAAAGGACCCAAGCTGAATTTTTGTGAAATAAATAGCTACATCAAATATCATCAAGCTATCATTGCTTATTTTTCCTACAGTAATCATAAACATTCTGCTTGGTTTCACTCCATATTTTTCTCCTGGTTATCCATACCCCCCAGCTGTGGGGCCCCCCTCAGGTGTAGGGAACAGAGTTTGGTGTGGGGAAAAAGTTGGGTTTAAATCTTTAAGAGCCTTCTCTCACCTTAGCTTAACAATGTTTAGAGTTTAATGGAAACCATGTAGTGAGCAAGCAGGTGGGAGGATGTGGCACTACTGGATGGATGTTGAACGATTGTTGAGCTATGAAATACAGTCCTGGCAGTTTTGTTTGTTTTGTTGACTTTAGTTCTGTGGAACATTATCCAAATTGATTCCAATTAGAGGATAAACCGCTGAGAGCTTTTTTGTTTATGAGCAACCTGAGACACAAAACAAGTGTTGGAGTGTAAGAGGTTTGTGTGGGATTGGGAGTGTAGGAGTGCCTTCCCATTTTCTCTCTTTTAAGTAGCGATGCAGAAGACTAACCTCTAAGCTCTTTGAGGTTTCTCGTTCATGAGGAGAAACAAAGCACTAAAAAGCAGTCACACTGTTTGAAACAAATGATTAAAATAGTACCTTTTAATTTTTTTTACATCAGCAGCCACCATATAGGCAGATTATACTTGCTGTTCTCACCTTCGTAAATGGAAAACGGCAAAAGTGTTTTGGTGTTGTTTTTGCCCAGCTTTGCACTTCTTAGTTTTGTAACTTTGCTCCTTTGCCGTGGCCAGTGATGTCGGATTGACGACATGAGTGTATGATCGATGTATGAAGCTCAGTGATTCACATTTTGTAAAGAGGGAGATGTTGCAACAGATTGAAAAGAAGAGAATTTTGGGAATTAACTTTGAAAACCAAACAAAAAGCCGAATGATTTTTTAGTATGCCAGATTTAGAAACACTTCCCAGTACAACACCACCTGTTACTATGTCCTAGTATTAAAATGACTGAATTTACCCATTTCTGAATATGTCACAAGGTTTGTAAAGAATGATGTCGCATCAGCTCTGTTGCAAAAAAAAAAAAAAAAGAAAAAAGAAAAAAATCTCTCACTCACTCACTCACTATAATACACCAAATCTTTTTGTGCCTGTCCCTGAACTCCTCCTACACAATCTGGAGTTGAGCAACCAAACATCTCACACAGGTACAGCTGAATGGTACTGGATGTGATGTAATGACCAGAGACTGTAGAACCTGAATGATGTTAGATGAGCAAAATAACTGCTGGCGGTGCAAAGAGGGTGGACCTGAGATAACCTTTTAGCAACTTCTGGGCTAGTAACTGAAGTGACTACCAATGAGAGAGCAGGATATTGCTGATGTACATATGACCTGGTAGTAGGGGGCTACCAAGGTAACTTGAGCCTGTAATGTCTGCAAGCAACCAGCCTTCAGCTACGAAGCGGTGTGAGACGAGCAAATTGCTTCCAGTGTGGACGCAGCTTTAGGCTCTGACGTTTCTTAGCTCTATCATATGTTATGACACATTATGTCATCATCATGTTGCCTAGCAGCTGTCACTTACCAACTTGCTAAAATGACCGGATGGTAGCATTTATGCATTTATAACGCCTTAAAGTATTGTCATCATTTTAACTAATCCACAAAAGTTAAATGATGCATATTATGTCAACATGTTGCCTAGAACTACAATAACATTTAGTAGAACAGGACCTCAGCACTACAGAAGACAAACACATTTTTTTGTAATACAATTAGTCCCATATTTATCATGTAATTATTTTTATACACAATCTGCCACCACTTTTCTCATTTTGAAAAAGTGTCTCAGTCTTCCAGCAGCACCAGCAGACCAAAAAATACTGTAGCATGGCCATGCAGGGGTATACATAAATATGTATATGCATGTCATTTATTTATTACCATTACATGTTTATTCCATAATGCCTTGTGTCTAACTAGTGCCTTTCCTCTGTTTTTTTCTCTCCTTCTCACTGTCTGTAGCTCAGACCGATTGATGGATGACACAATAAGGTAAGACCTGCTTTCCTGTATTTACCTGCTCATCCCAACCCTAACTGCTGCCCTGAACCAGGTTCTGCCAGGGGTTTCTTCTTGTGTAATGTTTCCAAGTATTTGCTCACAGAGCTTTGTTGCTTTGCCGAGGTTTTCCTCTATAATGTTGTAGGGTCTTTTCATTATGATTTACAGTCCTTTAAGATGACTGTTGTTCTGGTTTCTGGCTATGTAAAAAAAAGATTGGAGATGAAAATTTGAAAGAAGGTGAATTGTTGTCTGCTTTGTTAAGTGATTTTAAACCCAAAGACCCAACTACATCCTCCAGCTCTGATTCTCATGAGCTGGTTAACATTGACTAGTCGAGGTTGCTGGAGTCAGCAAAGTGTTTCTTCCTGACTGAGGAGAACATGAGCCCCAAAACACTGCTCCAGGCCAAGACTGCAGACTGTCCCCTCAGCAACCTACAAACCACAGGAGATGCTGCAACCTCACTCACCTGTGCTCACACATGTCTCCCTCTTAACTAATACATTGCTCATAGTTTCTCAGTGCTCACTCAAAACCTGCACATGCATGTGTACAAATAAATATACACACAAACACCAGGCTTGCAGCTCATCATCTTTACCAGGCAGAAGAGTAAACAACTGGGGAGATTTCATTTTTTTTGTTTTGACCTGCCTCCTCTGGGGCTCTTTCACTCTGGGATGGGAGGAGCTGGTCTCTTGTGACTAGTTCTGTTTGTCACACTGCTGAAGAAGAAAAAAAAAAAGAGAGAGAGCACCATTTTAACCCAGTAGGTTAAATGAGTTAAAACAGACACCCCAAAGAGGCTGTAAAAATATGCTTTTCAGCATGGCATGCCACTTTAAAGTAATTTCTGTCTTTGAATTGACAGCCACTACTGCTGGATTCTCTGGAAGTTATTGTTTGTATAACCTGAATTTTTATTGGAGCTTATTTACGTTACGTTACATTTACGTTAAGGGCTTGAAGGTGGCTTGTAGCTTGTATTGATTATTTTGTGTAACTGATGCCACAGATGGCAAACAAAAAGCCTGAAACTTTTCCTGCCAACTGCCCAGCTGCACTTTGCCACTCTGAAGGTTGCTGAGGCCTAAGTTTGAGAACAAGAGAGGCACAAGGCCACAGCAATTCTATACCGTCCTTATAAAAGCCTAGCCATCTCACAGAGTTGCTGTAAGTAGAAAGGCGAAGTAGATGGGGTAATGTGTTTGACCCCAGAATGATTGGCTGTCCCCTCATTGTAGAGCTCATTGTAGAGTGAATGTGCTTAATGACATCTTAGCACCAACATTCACCCTTGCACAGGGAATAAGAAACATCTGCTAACTATGTTAATATAATGTAAATATAATGACTTTAAATCTTATGATGTCCAGTAAGCATACAGTTATTTTAAAAAGAGACAGCACATCTAACATCTCCACTCTTGGAGTGAGATTTATGTATTTGAATACACAATAAAGTTGAATATAAATTACATTCTCTCTATTTTAGGTTTTACCCTTAAAATCCTTTAGTGTAGTTTTGGTTCACAAAAAAATAGTTTGGAAACAACAGTGTTTCAAGCCCCGCTAAAGACGGAGACATAAGACCACAAAAAAATTAAAATAAAATAAAAAATAGAAATTTAATTTTGTTGACTTACAGTCAAAGGCATTTAACAGTACCAATAAAGTACAAAGACAAAGGATTGTCACTTCATGCCACTCATCTCTCTTGCTACCTCTCTCTCTCTTTCTTTAGCATTGCTATGGCCACCAAGGAAAACATAACCTCCCAAAGGGGTGTGCTGAAATCCATACAGAGCAAGGTCAATACACTGGCCAGTATCCTTTTATGCTGTGTGTGTGTGTGTGTGTGTGTGTGTGTGTTGGTTGTGGGAAGAAAGCACTCAGTTGGATTGTTGGTAGGAAATCACTTCTGGTCATTCAAAAATCCCACATTTCTTTGATAAAAAATACATCTTTCTTATGAGGATTTATAGCGATGCAGCAGTGTTACTGTTATTACAGCCCATATTTGTCTACTTTTCCTTAATTGTCACTCTTCCAGACCGTTTCCCAGCTATCAACAACCTCATCCAGCGAATCAACCTGCGAAAGAGAAGAGACTCTCTGATCCTTGGCACGGTGATCGGCATTTGCACCATTCTCCTCCTGCTCTATGCTTTTCACTGAAAACCAAGCCTGGTGAAGTCTTTAAAGAAGCAAGATTCATTTGCTCTTTGTAGCACGGGAACTCTCTGGGGGCTGAGCTGAGTGATTGGAGGACCCCGGACGTTTTTGAGCAGAAGGACAATTAGTTGGTCCAGTTCTGAGACAGGAACAAATTTTGGCCAACATTTTCGACTGAACCTGTATTTAGCAGCGGGACAGATGGAGAGTTGGTGGTTGGGTGTCCTTCTGCCAACAAGGGAATGGAGACCAAAACTACAAATAAGACTAGATAAAAATATATATTGATAAATCATTTGGAGAGCAACTCTGTCCTGTAAAGAGACTGTGAGACTGTGTGATGTTTTTTTTTTTTTTTTTTTTTTCCCC
>VUQJ01026612.1:0-10269 GCA_015108635.1 Andinoacara biseriatus
CAATCCCTCCCAAAAAAAAAAAAAAAAAAAAAAAAAAAAAAAAAAAAAAAAAAAAAAAAAAACAGATGATGAAGCCATTAATAAGCCACCATGTAAGTCTTCGTCCGCCACAAATGTTCCCACACTTCCAGGAAAAAAAGAGAGATGTAAAACGCTACGTGATTTGTGCAGTACCTGCTTTCCTAATGAACAACAACATCCATACGTGCAGATTTCCTGTGGTGTCTCCCTAACTGTAGGATTCATCACAGAAGGCTGAGGTAAAGAGAAGGTGAAGGATGAGGGAGGTGAGGATTGTCAGGGGGTGATGGTGGGGGAGTACATGGGGATCATGTTGCAACACCTTGGGGAGTGTGTGTGAGAGATAAAGCGAGGATGAACATGATCAGAGGGGATAAAGCTTGGTAGAGTCCTTGGCAGTATCTCCCTCAGTCAGACAAGCCAAGCCCACATGTGCACATGTCACATGCACATAACTCAGAGGTGACACTTTTCTTCTCCTTATCTCACATATATTTTTTTAATCTCCCTCAGCCTTGCAGCTATGTGCAACTGTATTCTCTTTAATAAAACAAAGTGTCCCACGAAAGCAAGTCAGAAACATTAATAAGTCGACAATGCGTAACGTGCGGCGGGTCATAAATATTGCAGCAGGCTTGTATGAAGAGAGATCACTGAGTTTATTGTAGCCTAGCTGACAGGGCCTTTCAGAACATCCTACTCTTTCTTCAGGGTAACTGTTTATCTTCAGGGCATATGTTTATATCTAAGAAACACAATTGTTTTTTGTAGATTGTTTGACAGCATCTCAAGCTCTTTACAATGCAGGGAATACCCCAGTGACTCACTGTTTTGTGTTTTATGAGGATTTTTCTTCATGTTTCTGGTGTTTGGAATTTGTTTGGAATGATGTCAAAATGAACACCAGATCTCTGTGTGTTCTTTACAGTTCAGTTTGATGACTGTGCGGGGAATGAGGATGTGACGTTTGGTGTGTCGGATCCCAACTTTCATGTGGATGGGGATCTGAATCTGGTTCCTCTGCAAGATGTTCCGCTCAGCGAGCCGGTCCTGTTCATCCACGGCCTCAGCGCAAGTGCAGATGACCTAGCGCAAGTGGACGTCACAGGAATGCCTAGTCAGTTAGCAGAGACACTCAGGGTGAGTAGACTTTGTTGCATGTGCGCATGTATTTCTTTACATGTAAGTCATCATAACTGGAAAGGTTAGACTTGCCTAAATTTAGAAAAGGTTACTGAAAAATAGTAGTAGGCACTGTGATTAAATATCAAAGCTCTTGGGAACATAAGAAGATTAACAAGGTTTTTCTTAATTTCATACAGCTGAATTTGTCTATTATCTTTCTTATCAAGCTTTAAAGACGAGTGATTCACTCTCATGTATTTATAGTGGCCAATAACTGTTGGCTTATTTTTAGCATAAACACTTGGAACAGAAAGACAAACGTTATCCTTCAGCAGCAGCAAAGCTCATAACTATCACATCATAAATGTATCTGGTTCTTTAGCAGTTGAGCTGTTAAGTACACAACTGTGATATCTGGGTGTTCGTGATGTGACATTTCGCGGAAAAGCTTCTTATGGTCTGATTGATTTCGAGATACACTCAGAACAGTCAAACCGATGTTTCATTCAAGCTATCAAGAAACTGTCTTGCAGTCAAATCTATTTCTCAGTGAAATCCGCATTTTTACCTCAGTCCAGATGATCCAGTTAGTGGAGTGCTGTTAGCGTCCATGCAGAAAAATCAAAAGGTGTGGCTTCTGAGAGTTTTAGAGGCTTACAGAAGCATATCAGTACAGGTTAGTAGGCAGGCACTACTAGTTAGCTACAGAGCAAGCAGTGCTATGCACCAGTGCAGCGATCGCATCATAAGCTTTTAAGCTTTGTTGTAAGTGGTGACTGCTACGATGACTGACATGTTATAGCTGCCTCTAAATCAGGGGTGGGCAAACTTTTTGGCTCTGGGGCCACATTGACTTTTTGAAATTTGACATACCTGCACCAGATGCATATCAAACAAACATAAAAAAAGGCATTACAGTGTTAATACTTACATTTACTTTTAGTGGCAACGCTGTTGTTTTTGCCAGTGCATCGAAGTCTGGTGATAGTTTTCTTGTAGCAATTCCTTGAAATCAGTCATAATTATATGTGATTTGATTTGAGCAATTTTGTATCAATCATTGGCGGGCCGGATTAAAAAGACCAACCGTCCAGGTGTGGCCCACAGGCCGTAGTTTTCCCACTGCTGCTCTAAATGGTAAGAAATATTTAAAATGCAGACAGTAGTTTGTTATGAGACACTTTTTAAGTCAGCATGCTTTTTCAACAAAACATTTATTTTGACTCCTTTTGTGTGGAAACTCAAGTATAAATAAATTATTAAAAAGTTAGATGAGCATGTCTGTCTCTGTGGAATAAACAAATTGTTCACTAGTTGGTGGGATTTTGTTAATCTTGGACACAGCTAGACAACCTCTTTCACCCTGTTGTGAGTTTTTACTGTGAGGTAAGGTAAGTGTCTGCTGGCTATGGCAATAAATAAGGCTCATGCTGTACTTGTATTAATGAGACAGTTAATCACCATAACATAATCACCGGAGGCAAGCAGCAGACATCCTTTGTGTATGACAGGGATGCACTTCAGTCTGTCACTGTGAACAGATTTTGCTAAAACACACACACACACACACACACACACACACACACACACACACACAAAAAGAAACTACTATGTGCAAGGATGACAAAAAGCATGTTGACTGTTCAGTCAGTTACAGAGATTGCTTTGTTTTTTTATGCTGAAATACCGAAAATGTTAAGCTCATGCTGTCTGTTCCACTTTCAAGTGTTAAAAATATAGTTTTTCTCACTAAATGTAAAAATGTTATTTTAAATGGAGAGGCATGATTGGCATCTAAACTGAGGCATCCTGCCATTCTCAACGCATTCGGACATTAGTGATGTTTACTGCAGATTAAAACACATTAAAAACCAAATTCATCAAATGTTCACATTCATGCATGTGCTGATGAATTTACATCACTTGTAAATGTGAGGCATGCTCATGCAACCTTGATTATCGACCGTTAACATAATTGCAACCGCCTCAAAGACATCCTGTATTATCAGTAGGAAAAACACCCACATCCTTATTTTTATTTTTTTTAAACCAAGTTGATGTTAGGATTAGTAAGTAAAAAGTTACTGATGTAATGCTGATATTATAGACACATTACATACAGTACTTAGTGACAGATGGCAAAAGGGCAAAAGAGAGACGCGGCGACTCATGTTACATCTAAAAGGAAACTAATTTAAAGAGTTAAAAGAAAGGTAATTTCTTAAACTGTTGCACTTGGAAACAACAACTTCACCTGATACACAGTTCAGACCATTGACCAAGAATATAAAAATATTTTGCTTTTGCAAAGGTGACATTCGCAGGCAGGGGAACGTCCCTGAGAAAGGGACAGACTAGAACTGTTTTTTTTTTTATTATTTATTGTTTGTTTTACACATGCTCTGAACCAGCCTGTTTGAAATCTGCCTTCAGTGTCTCTGAACACTTTAATCGTTGATGAATATGCATATGTGCATACATTTCTGTCCGCTGGTGTTATTTAATCCTTATTTGTGTACAAGGTCACACTAAAATGTAGTGGAAGGGAAACACTCTACAAGGCAAAGCAAACAGCTGTGTTTTTGCACCAACTTTCAGTGTAAAGAATTACACTGGCCAATTTCGGTTATATTGGATTTTGGCCTATAAGCCTGCAACCCTATGCTGAGCTTTGTTTCTCTGTAAATGTGTCCCTTTGTTTGTGTAATCTAGAGAAATTTGTTTTTGCTGAGAGCAAATTGACTGCCTTACAAAACTCTCTGCACCTGAATACACACCATTGTCCCTGATTCATATTTCTGAATAGACCCCAATTCTCCATTAGTTCTGTCCAAATATGCAAAGTTGATTAGGAAAAGTTTCCAGAGACTGCAGGTACAGTTGGTGTTTCTCTGCCTTCCCAGAGATCATCTGTCTTTCTGGTGCAGCACTCAGAGTCCTGCTGTTACCATTCCTCTAGCACCGGTCTTAATGGATATCCCCATCCCTTTTGGAATGATGTGGCTCTCATTTATTTGTGTCTGCAACCATCGTTTATTTGGTTAGGTAGTCCACGGGTGTTACTTTGGCAAGTCATTGTAGAAGTAAGTTAATTAGTCCTTGGCAAGTTATTTGTGGAAAGTGAAGTTCCCGGTGACTAATATGACCATATGGCTCTGCATTAGTGCACTTTTGTGTTTGCTTTTCATGAGACATTTCTGTTTGTGGATCTCTTTCACTGGCTATTTCATTATGTGATTCTTTTCCAATTTAACAGAAACATAATAGCTGCATTTTTCAGTGAGATACATTTTCTAGCAACATGGAGGTTTCAGTGTTAGTGTTAGTTTGTCGACTGTAGTGTAGTTATGCTGCAATTGTCAGTGATGGTGCAGAGCATAAGGAGCATCTGCATGGCTGTAGAGTAGCCGGATTGATTGCAGTTTGGTTAAAATCTGATCTTTCCGCTGCTTCTTTGGTGCATTGTATAGATATTTTCATTGATGCGCAGGCCAAGATATTTTAAGGCCATATTTGATTGTTAAGGTTCTATGTCATCTAGTCTAGTCTTCTATATGCCGAGTTTCTGTTACTCATATGGGGCCACAGCAATGCAGTGACTGACCTATTGATCTAGTTGATTGCGATATTAAAGACCTTGGAGACACGATAGCCTTGTCATACACCAATCCCTGTCTCAAACGTGTCTGCGTTCTTACATCCAGACATGGCTTTTGCATTTTTGCAGTGGCAATGCAGGATGTTCACAATCTTCAATGGGAAGCTATCAGCTATCAAAGTTTTCCATATAGATTCTGAAAACACACTGTCAAAGATGGCTGCAAAATCACTGTAACGAAGCTGTGACCACTACAGATTCTACCAGAGCCAACGGATCCCCCTGCTCTAAGATTCAAGTCTTCGGGTGTTATCAGAATATGTCCATGAATGTTTGAAAAAAAAATGTTCCGCAGGCGATGAATTCCAATAAGAACTTGCTGGGACAGCATTTCACCTTTTGCATCAAGGTGTCTATGTGTGTGGATGTATGGCCAAATGTGTTTCTGGAGACGCCTACAGAAAATAGAAAAGAGTAGCAGAAAGTAGATAGATACTGTCAACGCAGTAGTTTTGCAGCTGTGCGAGCTGGATTTACAAAATTTTAAACGTCTGATCAGAGTGAAGATCAGATGTGAAAATGAGTATTTTTCAACCCATGAATACTGAGAAAAGGGGAGTGTAAGGAACCCGCGTCTTTACAACTCTGTCACATATCTTTCTCTGGTGTATAAACACATGTTGGAAGACGGCTGTGACTATCTTAAAAGTCTCAACAGCTATTTCAAAAACTGCCATAAAAAAACTGATACTTGGTGCATGTGTGCCTCCCTTGTGATGAATTGTAATTGTGGACTCATAGTCAACATCAGCATTAAAATACTTAGACTCAATACCTCAACTTTTCATTGTGTTTAAGTGCTTTTTAAGAAGCATCTGCATGCTAATATGATGGAGTATGACTGTGGCTGTGGCAGACATCACACCTGTTAGCACTGTCATTGTGAGCGTATTAGCATTGCTGATATTAGCATTTATCTTAAAGGACTACTATGCCTAGGTACAACTTCAGAGAGATGCTTGCATTGGCATTATTATAACATCCTACAGAGTGAGGAAAGTGCCATTTTTAGTCTGATGGCAGCATCAACAGGAGTCAAAATAAATATATAAATATTAAAAAAAACAAAAACAGGAATGCATTATAACAGTGTTTTGATAATCATGCCTTTGTTTTTCACTTTTCTTCCATTCCTGCTGTAATATTCTGTTCGTTTCTATTGGGGAAGCTTGACATACTCCAATTAAGTCTTTTATCTTTCTTAGCAACAGATGCTTTAATGTCTCTGTTGATGTTAAAGTTAACAGGCAGTACAGGCATAGTTGCAAAGTGCTTGGATTAAGCAAAGGGTAGAGAGAAACAAAGATTTAAAAAAAAAAAAAATTTTTTTAAAGTGGCCAGGCAGAAGAAAAGGTCTCTTGTGAGACAGAGTGGTTAAAAGCTCTCATTATTTCAGTATCAATTAATCTGCTGAAGCTCCTCAAGCTCTGGGACTCGTCTCATCGGAAAATCTATTGTTCCTTTCTCTGTCCATATCCTGTAGACACCCCCCCACTCCGCAAACTCCCCACCATGTGCTTCCACACCATCTCAAGTGGCCCATCAAACATGTTCAGAGCAACAGCAGCTTCTAAAGAATCAGTAACGAAGCCATGGCATATTTAAAAGCTTGTTACAATGAGCTGGGGGGGTTGAATTGTTAAACGACTGCTGACAACATTGTGCACTCAGACGCTGAACTATTCTTAAATAGTAAGAATAGCTCAGCATCCGAGTCAAGCCTCGATGCCTTGATGCCTCCTTCCTGGTTTTCAATTACTGTACCAGAGTAGGAGTCTTTCTGAAACACCATTTTCATTATGAAATCTCTTTGTTATGCTCCCGCTAAAGTTAGATTTTGCATTTGCCCAAACCTCCCTTTGTTTCCTGTCTAAAGTAGAGCGGAAACATTTCTAGGTGAATTTATTGGCATAACAAATGCCGTTGTGGCAGAAAATATTGGCTGGTGATAATTGATAAGTGCTGAGAGCGAAGGTGTAGAGAATCAGTTTTTAATTCCTCAGTGTGGCTGCTAGCTCGGCGTAACGCAGGCCCAGAGGGAAAGAAGTAGCTGATGAATGATTCCTTATGAGCGAAACTCCTGAATTCAATGGGTAATTTATTCCCCTCTTTTTTGCAACCAATCAATATATGAATTAATGGAAGAATGCATTTCAATTTAACAAATGCATGCTCCAAGATATGGACTATTTTTATGTGTATTATTCCTCCGTGTTTTGGTTATACTGTGCAGAACAACAGTTATGCAGAATAACAGTTACTCAGACCATTTTCTTGCCTTCAGGGGGCATAAACAGGCACCATTCAAATGTAACAACTGATAACAGGCAAAATAATCTGAGTCCAAAAGCCTATTTATTTTGCCTTTGTTATGTTTCATCCATTTTCGTGCACCAAATGAAATATAATACTGCATCCTGTGCGAAATCCTCATCCGGCAATGGCAAATAGATTTTCTCTATCCAAGCTTTCAGTGTTCAGTAAGGCTTTCCGGGGATGGCTATGATGTGACATCCTGCAACCACAGCACAACAGCTCACATTATACAACACAAATAATCTTCCTCTCTGTGTTTCCATCCCACTCACACTACCTCTCTTTAGCTTTTTCTCTAGCTGTCATTTGTTAATTCTGTTTACTGCCTTTGTGTGTTTTCTGTCTCTTTTACATTATTTCCTCTTCGCTCTCCATCTCTGCTCAAGTGCTTTAATATGTCGGCTAACCTACAGATTTTTTGTTAGCTTCCATACGTGGGAGTAAACAGGAAAGCCTAACGTAGCGTTCATTTACGAAAACAGCAAGACAGTCTCTTGTGTTTGAATTTTTGAAAAGACCTGCTGCCTAATGGTGTTTTGATTATCATAATTAAGCAAGCTAAGTACAAAGCACATAAATTTTCAACTGGTGATTATTTTTCAGATAAAGAAACCATTGAATCATTTTTTAAGGCCACCCATGAGGTTTATCTACCAATTTAGTTCAGCTCCTTTTCCATCAAGATAGCAGTAATTTGCTGTTTATTGAACGAAAGAAAGAAAGAAAGAAAGAAAGAAAGAAAGAGAAAAATTTTGCATTACTTTTGTCTCAAGCTGTCAAAGGTTTTGCAAACACCTGATGTTTTGTTTGAGTTGATGTCCCTCACAGGAGTGAGAATAATTAGTTATAAAAAATATTCTGAAAGTGGTTCTGCCTGGAGCTGTGTTTTTGGATAGTTAGTCTCCAATTAGGCATACAGCAGTTTTAAAGGTCAGGGATATAAGTAGGTGATTGTATAAAATTTGGAATAAATCCTAAAATTAGGTGACAGCTGAAATAGAGCAGCTAAAATTGGATTATTAAAATGATGCACGTCTCTTAGATTTTGTTGAAAGCTGCCTTTTTGGGTTTAGCACTGGCTCTGGATGAAAGAAAAGTTTGACTTTGATGAAGTCAAGGAAAAACATAGATCATCACGTGGATGACTTTTTGAGGTCAGCAAAGGATAACAAAGGCACTGTTTTAGTTTAGAGAAGGAATGGAAATATTATTGGTGGTAATCAAAACAGCTAATATTTTGTTCCTGTTTTAAAATGAAAAAGTTTCTCTACAATGGCAGGAGTTCACAAACGGCAAGTATGTTGACCATCAATCTGGTCTCATGAATACTTGTGTTAAAAAACTAAGTCTGGTAAAAGTTTTTTTACCAGACTAGTGGTAAAAAGTTCAAAAACTTGAACTCTTGAGTCAAGAGTTCAAGTTCTTGACTCAAGTAAAAGTGCAAAGGTACATGCTCTGAAATGTACTCAACTAAAAGTACCTCTTTGGAGGATGCCAGAAGGATTGTCTCTTATATGTTATTATTCCTCCATTTAGGCTCAGATCGGTGTTTAAAGGCGCAGTCACTGGAAATGAAAACTTCCATCAAATATCTGAAACCAAAAGTAATTAGTCTGTAGAAAGTACAAAGAGTAGAAAGTACAGATATTGGTGTAAAAATGTAGGGAGTAAAAGTAAAAAGTTGTCATTAAAATTAATACTTTTACTTAAGTACAGTAACAAAGTATTTGTACTTTGTTACTTCCCACCTCTGTAGATACCAAATGAGCTAACCAAGGTTTTCGTGATGAACCTATGAACGCACACTGCACTGAGCCTTGAAGCAGAAGCAGAAGACCACACCGGGTGCCAAATCTGTCATGTAAGAACAGAAAACTGAAGCTACAGTTTGGACTGACTCACCAAAGCTGCGCAAACGAAGCCTGGAAAACGCTGCCTGGCTTCATGAGTCTTGATTTTTGCTCCAGCATTTGGACGAAATGGGACAGAATTTGGGATAAGCAGTCAACAGGTCAGGCTGGTGGTAGTGTCAGGGTGTGGGGGATATTTTTTGTACACTTTGGGCCTCTTAGTACCAACCAAGCATCCTTTAAATACCACAGCCTGAGTATTGCTGCTGACCATCCCTTTATGACAGCAGTGTGCCCATCTTGTGATGGCTGCTTTCTGCAGGAAAATGCGCCTCAGATAATTTCAGACTGGTTTCTTGAACATTCTATTTAGTTCACTGTACTCAAATGACACCCACATTCGCCAGATTGAAATCCAATAGAGCACCTTTGTGATGTGGTAGAACAGGAGATTCATTCATCATAGATGAATGTCAATATGGATCAGAATCTCCGAGTAATGTATCCAGCCCCCTTGTTGATCTATGTTGAATTTATGAAGACTTACTGCAGTTCTGTAGGCAAAAGAGGGTTCAATCCAGTACTGGTAAGGTGCACTAAATAAAATATAACTAAAGTGAGTGTATATATCATCCCAATTGTCTGATATGCAGCACTGCATAGCTCACCAATGAAACACTGTATCTAAATCGAGACTCCCTGAGCCTGGTTCTGCCAGAGGCTTCTTCCTGTTAAAAGGAAGTTTTTCCTTCCCACTGTCGCCAAGCGTTTGCTCATAGGAGGTTGTAATAATAGTGTAATTAATAAAGAGAATTCAATTGAATTAGCGTTGCCCTGCCATACAAGTAATGTTGCCTTATTGATTTGGGGTTTGATTTGTTTACCCTTTAGGGCGTCTGGGGCAGGAATGAGGTGGTGGTCCTAGCCCTTGGGCCATCGTTTGCCCATGTGTGCATTAGTCTTGTTAACCTAAGTAAAACAATTCAGGTTCCGGTTAACATTGCTTTATTTATACTCTGATGTAGATTTGGTTTGCAGTAGATAAAGCATCCATCTTTCCATGCACATTTAAATGAAACACACACACACAACAGATGAGCATAGAACAAAGTAATGAAGAGAAAAATAAATAAAAGCCTTAAAAGCCATGTTTTGAAAATCTGAGTAATGGCTACTGGAACAAAGCTGACAATTTCTGCCTTTTTGTACTGCCCTAAACTACAATGACCCTCTGCTTTGACAATAAAGAATTTCGTGTCCTTCAGTCTTTCATCTGCTAAACAGCAGCACAGGTCCAGA
>VUQJ01026614.1:0-16307 GCA_015108635.1 Andinoacara biseriatus
TTACTGTGTTCATACTTCACTCTGTGTTTAATCATTCTCTGTGTCTCTTCCACAGCATGTTTTTTGTCCTCTCTCTCTCTCCCCTCAGCCCCAACCGGTCGCGGCAGATGACTGCCCCTCCCTGAGCCTGGTTCTGCTGGAGGTTTCTTCCTGTTAAAAGGGAGTTTTTCCTTCCCACCGTCGCCAAGTGCTTGCTCATAGGGGGTCGTTTGACTGTTGGGTTTTTCTCTGCAGTATTGTTGGGTCTTTACCTTTACCTTACAATACAAAGCGCCTTGAGGCGACTGTTTGTTGTGAATTGGCGCTGTATAAATAAAATTGAATTGAATTGAAATAACTTTGGCATCCAGATGTGGATTACACTTAAATTCAAGCTGTTTATGTTTATCAAGCTAACTTCCAGTCCTTCATGGGAGCAGCAGCAGCCACATAGAAAAAGGATTTATTGTGAACTGAAGGAAAGGTTTACAGTGAGTGCTGGGAAATAAAACTGTCATCAGTCTGTCTCACAAAAAAAAAAAGGATTCACTTTAGCCAGTTTGCCACTTTGTGTGCTTACTTTGTTGTCCTGTTTTGTCTGATGGAGACATCCAAGCTGTAAAGCTTTCAGGGCTCAGATCCAGGTACCGTCACTTCATCTTCAGACAACACTGAAACAATAGAAAATGAAAAAAAGGTTGTTGGCTCCTGTCAATTAGAGTGAAAATGAAATTGTCACAGCTCTTTTCATGCATGGTTAACAAACCACAAATGCCCATACTGAAATATTTCTCAACAATGGAGCCAGGAAGAGATGTGGTGGTAAATAAGTGATGATAGCAACAAAAAACAAAAAAAACTTGGTTTCATGTATAACTACTGTAAAGGTCTGTGTTATCTTTAATGGAAATGTATTCAGTATTTTATAATAATATTGTCTAAGGATACCATGTATAAGGTAAAAAGCATCTGTCCTAGCACGCAACCCTGTGGAACTCCATGATGACTTTTTGTGAGTATGTGTAAGACTCACCACTTATATGAGTACAATATATCATCTGTCAGATAAATATGACTTAAAGCAGGATAGTGGGTACCTTTAACCCCAATGATAGGCATGAATGAAACTCTCCTGTATGTACGATCACACACTGGATTTGCAAGTCTTATATATAATGAAGTAGGTGTGAGTGAGCGCCACCCTCAGATTTCATCTTTAATATTTACATCCTCTTTCTCTCAGATGGAGTGTGGCTGGTGTTTGAGTGTCTTTCTACATGTTCTTCTGCTTGTCTCAGCTTAAAGCACAGACACTCAGATGTATCCAGACTAACTAAACTAAATGGAAAACTTCCTTTTTTCTTCTCCACTTCGTGTATACATTTCTGATGTTAATCATCTGTGTGTGTTTGTGCCTGTCTGCAGATGTCTGTTTGTGACGACTCCTTCAGAACAAACAACACTCTTATCAGCCTGAGTTGTTTCTTATCTTTAGAGATAATTTTGACTCTGTTGAGGCTGCTGTCTGTAAATTATATCTGTCCATATGCTGCAGACACTAGGTTGTTGATTTAAGACACTAACAGATTCAACAAAACATGGAAGAAAAGATGCTCACAGCAGATGTATTATACCGTACCAGAGGGCCCTGTTGCAGGAGACGGAGATTTACCCCAACTACTCGTGGAAGCTTGTTAGAATTTAAAGCTATAATACATCACACTGTTTTAATGACAAGAGCAGTTGTGCCTTCAGCCACAATCTGTAATTCAAATCTGTGCATTTAAGAAGCTCACATGGAACCAGCACCTGCATTCAAACTGAAGTTCATGTCATCATACAATCAGAGTTAATAATGTCACAGTTCCAACCCAAGAGTAGAAAAACCTGCTGTAGTGATTTTTAAAAAATAGTTTAGGGTTTGTAACAAATAATGCAAATGTAAAAAAGCACCTTGTGAATTAGCACAATGTAATTAAAACTGAAAGGTCTGAGTGTTTAATTCCAAATCGATGCGAATTCATTCTGCAAATTCACAGACTGCTTTGTTGACTTGCTGTTTGAGCCTTCAGGGCAGAATAACCAACACAAACTGACAGCATGTCCACTGCTGCCACCTGAGCAGGACCTGCCTGCACCTGCCCCCAGTTACCCCCAATCAAACACCTTCCTTTAAGTCAAACTCATATTCCAGATTCTCTTTATTCCCTCATAGTTCTCCACTTAGACTTTTGTCCTTATATGTGTCTCCACTGGTCATAATAAAAGAATTCATCCATGAATGCAAATCCAGGTCTGTTCAGTGTCCGGTGAAAAAAAAGATGCGTTTTCAATTTGTCTTGATTTGCCAGGATAAAAAGGTAACAAAGTGCAAATGAGATCCTTCGATTTCTTCCTGACCCCTTTGTAAACAAACAAACAAACAAAACAAGTGAAAAAAAAAAAGAGCTGCTTTGCCTCCAACAGGAGCAGCAGCTGTGTCCTGTTTCTGTTCCTCTTTGTGATGTTAAATCTGCTTGGTTTCATCAACAGCATCACTAAACTTAAAGCTGTTTTGAATTTATTTTTTATTTTTTTATCAGAAGCTTAAAGACTCTAAAGCCTTTTCAGTCGTCACATATTTCCCAGAAGCGCTGTGTTCGTTAGGAATTTGCAGCTTAAAAATCCAGCCAGCGCCTGGCTGTGACAGAAGATGAAGGATGGGATTACGGCACCAGAGGGTCTTAACAGCTGCTACTGCGGTCTCACTTAGCTTTAAAGTTAGTAACAGAGTTTTAAAGATCACCTTTAAAAGTTAAATGAGTTTGGATTCTGCTACATTAACAAAGATTTATTTCACTTAACATGTTAATTAAAATGATAAATGACGGCATTAAAACAGCACTTTTCAGTCTTATTGAGCAATTAAAGTGCAAATACTGCGATGCGACTGTCTCACGTAGGCTGTTTGTGGCACAGGGGGAGAATTTTTTTTGTATCTTGCCCACAAACACTTCTGCATGCTGACTGAACAAGCAGACATCAAACCACCATCAGTCTGATTAGTGGACGACTCGGTTTAGCTGCTGAGACACAGACAGACAAATTTAACAGATGAGCTCAAATTTTAATGGACCTGCATCACTTTAAATCAAACAGCCATGTTTCATCTATGCATCCATCCATCCATTCATCTATGCATCCATCTTCTCCTGCACCACTCACACACACACACACACACACACACACACACAGATACATAAATGAAAATAATAAGGATCACAGTGGGAACTTGTTGTGTTATATTTGATACCCAGTTGCCCTGCAGGGAGTGAGGCCAGTGAGTTCAGACCAGCAGGGAAAAAACCTATCATAGGAAACAACCACACACACACACACACACACACACACACACACACACACACACAGAGCAGGTAGAGACCTGACCTCTCCTTATAAATGCTCAAAGTTTGTGTATTCATGGTAGGGTTCATGGTGTGACCCGCTGTCTGTGTAAGCACACACTCCTCTGAATTTGATGGTGATCACAATTTGTTAAAGGATCCAAATGAAGTATTTTTGTGGCTTCAACTACAAAACATGTGACCAAGAGAATTACAGCTGTTTTTATCTGACTCTGTAGCTTCCATAAAATAATGATCCTCTTCTGATACTCTTACAGAAACACCTTCAACAGCAGCCATACATTAACCCTGCATTTTAATCTCAGCATGTAACAGCACTATCATCTCACTGTCACCCCTCAATCCCTTTATTGCACACGGAGGTGATTATCTAAAGAAATCAGGGATTTCTCTGCTAATCTATAACAACAAACCCATTTTCTCAACTTCCTTTAACCCCGGTGGCTGCATAAACTCGCCTTAATTCCTGTCCAGTTGCCACGATATTGCTCTGCGTTACAGTAGCTGGCGCTCTTATGGAGCAGAAACCCGAGAAAATTACACTGTGTATAAAGATATCAGCCGCAACAATAAAAACCAGAGACCTTGTATTTTGTAGGCCCCTCACGCCACCAAAACTGACCAACTGAGGGCCCAGGAGCTCCTCTGATGTCTGCCAAAAGAGACGTTAGCAGTGGATTTTGGGAGTCCACTGGGGGTTGCTGGTGCTTGACATTACTGCCCCATCCCTGGAGGGGGGAATGGGATGGTTTGCAATGTGTTTGTCTGTTTGTGTGCTTGTTAATAATGTTAGGGGAAAACTAGCAGTCTGATTCACTGGGAATCAGGAATTACACGTGTAACCCCAGGGAAAGGCGATGTGAGATCTATGGATGCTTTGACATCCAACATCTAGACTAACATCCAAACAGCTAGTAGCCCAACATCTGGAAAAGCAACTGCTATGGCAGCTGGAGATTGACAAGGTACAACACACATGCTACAGCAAGCGGGAGCCATCATCATCATCATCATCACACACTCCACACTCTGAGATTGGTTACCAAGACCCTTCTCCATGGAGAAGGAGACTAGAGGCCAAGATCAAGTTGATAAAGTAAAAGATCCCTAACAAGCTGTCCATACCTGAAGCTTTAGAAACTGCCAAGCAAAGACTCACAGCCTCAGGTAAAATATGAAGAAGTATACCAGAGATAAAGAAGCCAAGAGAATAAACCAGATGTTCCCCACGGAACCATCCAAGGTGGCAGGGGAACAACATGAGGACAGATGTGCTTAGTCGATATTTCAGGCAGCAGAAACTGGAGAAAGAAGAGGCGCGAGAACAGGAACCATCGTGGAAGGAGAGGTCCCTGCACAGCGCGCACCACCAGCAGATAGAAGAAGTTACATCCAACAATCCTACCAGTGGTTGGAAAAAGCCAGGCTGAAAGACAGCACAGAGGCAGCACAGGGGCAGGCTGGGGGCTACGGCACAAGGCAAGACCCCCAGAGGTGCAGGCTGTGCAGAGATGCCCCTGAGACAATCCAACACACAACACGAGGGTGGAAGAATCTGCTGGTGATGCACACTGTGCAGATATATATATATATATATATATATATATATATGGAGGTGCTAGGTAGTGTTTTTCCGTTTGCATGATTGACTTCACTTGGCATAATGTTAGCCATTGAATGGGCCCTGTGGTGTAAGCTTGGCCAATCTGGAACTTCACCCGAGCATGAAATGGAAATTCCTGTTCTGCCTTTTGAGGCCACGAGCATTTCACTCAGACAAATGGCACTTGCAGGGGGGCATCCAGGCTCACAATCCACCCTAAAACACAACAATTGTTATTCATTTAACCTCAGATCAGCTGTAATTTGTATCTCGGAGTCAAGCAAGAGAAAAGTGATGTTTTCACCTTTCTCTTTTCTCCTCAGCAGGTAGACGCAGAGCAAAAAACTGATGCTTTGGGAATTCTGCAAACCTGTTACAGTGAGCAAACGTGCCAAACTGCCTGGCACTCAAACGCACAGAACAGAGATACAAAACCTTCATTAAAAGCTCCTGATGGATGTGAGACGGGGAAATGGTGGAAAAAAGGGAATTGTATTTATTTTAGTAGCAGATGTGTAACAGCAAAACGGAAAGACTGTTTTCATGTTGAGAGATTTTGTAAAAACAGCTAATTTGGCAGTTTTTATAGAGCCTGAAAAGGTGACAAAAAAGGTCACTGTGTAATTCTGCCAATAGCTCCAATAATAACTGGTTTAATTTAACTTTTTACCTTTTCTATAACTTTTGTAAACTCACTTAGATTTAATAAGTGTCGACTCTGCCGATGCTACACGGAGGTTTACTGAGTCATCTGGATAAATTTGCTGAGTACATCACTGTGACATCACTGTGCACGTTCTGCCCATCTGCCTAACACAGAGGAGCAAATTATCTTCTATCAGCAGTAAACAGAAAAGGCTCTGAGCCGCATGCTTAGAAATGATAAAAAAAACAACATACCCATCCATACGGACAGAAGAGATCAGATATTAATGATCATATTGTTGGTGTTAGACGTCGTGCGGTGAAACATTTGGGTTCGTGAAGACTAATATTGACCTGCGCGTGCGGTGAAACACACGATGTAACCCCTGCGTTTGTGCATGCGTCAAATACTGGATCAAATGTTTGTAAAACTCACAAACTCGAGTTTGCAGCTCACAAATTACAATGAATGCAAATGCTGAAAGTAAAGGCAGTTTGTCGGTCTGTTACTTCATTTTGACAGTATTCCTGAAAGTAGTATAATCATTTAATTTGGACATTTTCAGTAAAATGAAGTTTATGCATTTTGTTATTTTGTTGTTAGAGTAAAAGCTGACGTTCACTCAGAGCTCTGCTTGTTTCGTTGAAACTGTGCATGAGTGTGCAAGACAGGTTTATGGCAGCAGCGGCACCCAAACTGCTGCTCTACACCGCGTCTATAATGTAAGGTACAATGTGTGCTTTGTTCAGCAAATGTAGCCGTTATCCAGCTGTTACCAAAGTGCGTGCTCTGCTCTAAAAGCTTTCTGAAAATGTGGGAACATAAAAATGAGTGAAAAGAAGGGTTACTGACTAATTACAGCGGTTTCCTGCAATAATTTCCATTCTGAAACAGCCGTAAAACACGTCTCATTGGGCTTCGTGGAAAACTGAGTTATTCGCAGTTTCAAACCTTAAAACTGAGAAGTGAAACGCTCAAGGATGAATACATTTACCAAGAAAGTGTTCAAATTCGTGCCTGACAAAACATGTTTCCTTTATTTATAACTTTTATCTTGTCTAAGCAGTGAAGTCTGTGGCTGTGAACTCTGGTAAAATAATAACGTTGCCGTGGGGCCAAACGTCAGAATTAGTTACTGCTTTACGGTTTATTCTACAGTTGAGATTTTTAAGCGGTCATGGAGGCAGACTGATGAGCGCCATCTTGTTAGCCTGGACCCCCGGGGGGGGGGGGGGGGGGGGGGGGGGGGGGGGGGGGGGGGGGGGGGGGGCAGGAATGTGTGAGACACCTAAATCAGAGATTAATGTGTCATCTGCGAGATTTGGGGAGGTGCATGAAATTTAATTAAGATGGGTTAGCATCTTTTTTGTGTCTAAATGGCAGTACAGCAATTCTAAATGTATAAAAGGACTAAAAAAAGACTGAGAACTTCACCCCAGGAGCAAGTTAATGTTTGGTGACAAGTTCGCTATGCCTTAATTCAGAAACTATTACAGTAGCCCAAACCTGATTGATCTTTTCCCTTGTTTTAACTGAAGAGTTTAGAACAGAAATCCCATCAGGATTTTTTTTTTTTTCATGAACTGTTTGAGCCTCTAATTGAAAGCACACACACACACACACACTTAGATATTCGAGAGAAACAGTCAAACACATATGCTTACATACAGCCTATCACACTCGCAGTCTCATAGCATCTGAGTTTCCCATTAATGTGAAGCCTCTGGCCCAGGAGAATACCAGAAAGGAGGGAAGAGGAGAAAGATCATAGGAGGAGGGCAGAAAGACAGAAAGAAAACAATCGAAGGCAACCTTTGGAAAAAAGGCTGAAGTTGTTCTCCCTCTAGTGGGCCATCTTGGCCCATAGAAAAACCCAATACGCCTTTTATCTAATGACTGAAAGACTGATTTCAATTCTGCAATATACAGACCAAATTGAAAATTACCCCACAGTCCGCTTATTATCATTGAATAATATATTTCAGTTGTTTCTAAACTCTTTTACAACCTATCACATGCAGTTATTGGGAATATTTATTAAGACAGTAAATAAAGAGATGAAACCTAGATACTGTGGTTGTGATGCTTTGTCTCTGGTGGAAATGGCTAGGATTTTGCAACCAAGAGACAAACATGGATACTGAGAAAGCAGAGCCATTAAAGAGACTGAATGCTCATGTTAATGGTTTCTTGGCAGAAGGGTAAGGTAGAGCGGCAGAGTCAATTTCCAACTGTCACTTTCCGCCCTTTTCTAAAAAGATAGCTGGTGTATGTGCGAATATGTGTGCATGGGTGTGTGTGGAGTCCAGTGATACCAGCACTCAGAAGAGCCACGGGGGGAAAGAAGAAGCTGCAGTTTCTTTCTGTTGCGCTCAATTAGAAGCAGTGCTGACGGATTTAATCCGGTCAAGCTGGGCTTTCTGTCATTTGGTGTAGAAAGAGCCATTTGTCATGTAATGCCTGATGTGATTATGGACACGGGATACTGGACTTTAGCCAGATCATAACAGGAAGTGCTCATTTTCACTACACTATGCAATGTGCCTCTATTAACCTTTAGTTTGTAGGACTGTTTTTTACTCTATTTTTAATTCCTTAATATGCATTTGGAGATAGGTAAATATTAAATTATTGAACCACGGAAACATATATAACACAATAACTGCATACAATGCATGATGCTCCTCTGTGCATAGCATTTTGTGTTATTTACAGGGTTGAAATCTGACCTATGATCCAGAGGATGAGCAGGTAATCAATCATCTCAAGTGCGGGCCCCATTATGTTCTTCTTTTGCTCATTGTAGACCAGAGAGTACAGGTTGAGCAGCAGCAGGAAGGTGAAGTAGGAGGCGCTGTGGATGATGAACTTAACAAAAGGGGTGTGGATTATCTGGCCAACTCGGGAGCGTGGCACCAGAAGGTAGCAGACAGAAAGGAGAGGCCAAAGCATAGCCACAGTCAGAACTGTAGCCATTTTTAGACAGGTGTGTTTGCGCCTGTAGCTGGCCATCTCTCCAAACCAGACAGTGTTGAGGAACTGCTGACAGTTGGACTGAGCCACAAACTGTGAAAGGGACATCAAGAGAGAATGACAGATAAAACATGAGTGGGTGGCTGTGTAATAAAAAATACAAAAATCAGTAAATTCAGTTCCCTTTAAGAGCCTGAAGAAAAATTCTTAGAGTTGCTTAGCTGGTCAATTCATTGGGAAGAATGGATCAAGAAAAAGCCTTGGGTAGCTCCAACACCAAGTCTGCTCCCCCCTGTTTACAATCTTTACGCTAAACTATGTTAATCAGTTTCAGACTGTAAATCTAGATTTATTGCGCAGACATGACAGTGGCATCAATCTTCTCTTCTAACTCTAGGCAACAGAGCTAATAAGCATTTTTCATCCATCTATCCATCCATTTCTTCCACTTATCTAGGGATGGGTTGTGGGGGGCAGTGGTCTAAACAGAGAAACCCAGAGTTCCCTTTCCCAGGTCACCTCTTTCAGCTTATCTAGGGGAGCGCCAAGGCTTTCCCAGGCCAGCTGAGAGATATAATCTTGCCAGCATGTCCTTGGTCTCCCCTGGGGCCTCCTCCCAGTAGGACATGCCAGAACACCTCACCCAAGAGGTGCCCAGGAAGCATCCTAGTCAGATGCCCGAACCACCTCAACTGGCTTCTTTTGATGTGGAGGAGTAGTGGATGTAATCTGAGCCCCTCTTGAATGACTGCACTTTTCACCCTATCTCTAAGGGAGAGGCCAGCCAGCTCATTTCTGCTGCTTGGATCTGTGATGTTGTTCTTTCAGTCACTACCCAAAGCTCGAGACCATAGGTCAGGGCAGGGACGTAAATTGACCGGTTACACTTAGCTTTACCACAACAGACCAGGGCTGCAGCTTCCGCCATTCACACCACACTTCACACAAATCCCCACAGGATACCCCAAGGGATGTAGTCAAATGCCTTCTCCAAGTCCACAAAACACATGCATACTGGATGGACAAATTCCCAGGCAATATAACTTTGAGCACATAAAGAGCTGGTCAAGTGTTCCAAAACTAGGATGAAAACCTCATTGTTCCTCTTGAATCTGAGGCTCAACTAATGGATGAACTCTCCCTTCCAGCACTCTGGTATAGACCTTCCCGCTGAGGCTGAGGGGTGTGATCCCCCAATAATTGAAGCACACCCTTCATTTCCCCTTCTTGAAGATGGGAACCACCACTCCAGTCTGCCAATCCAGTGGCACAGCCCCAGATCTCCACAAAACATTGCAGAGGCATGGCATCCAAGACAGCCCTACAAGATCCAGAGCCTTCAGGAACTCAGGGAGAATCTCATCCACCCCAGGGCCCTACCACCATGGAGTTGTTTAACTACCTCATTGACCTCACCCCCAATGTTGGGGAGTCTGGAGGTGAGAGGAATGACTCCCCAGACTCTGCTTTCTCTAGAGAAAATTTATCAGTGGAATTAAGGAGGATAAAGTATTCCTTCCACCACCTGACTATATCCTCAGTTGATGTCAGCAGCACCCCACCCACACTATACATCGTGTGAATAGAGCACTGCTTTCCCTTCCTGAGGAATTAGCTACCTCAGTAACCTCACCACCTGTTATGGGTGAGTCATTCTGCTCGTCCCCAGACTCTGCTTCCTCTAAGGAAGGCGTGTCAGTGGGATTAAGGAGGTCCTGCTTTTCCCTCCCGAGTTACCTGACGGTTTGCAAGAATTGCTTCAAGGCAGTCCAAAAGTCTTTTTCCATGGCCTCACCACACCTGAGTGTTTGCTTCAGCCACCGCCCAAGCCTTGTTCTGCTTGGCCTGCCGGTAGCCATCAGCTGCCTCTGAAATCCCACAGGCTAACCAACCCCAATACGACTCCTTCAGCTTGATGAGTCGTTTCACCTCTGATGTCCACTTCGGTTTGGGGATTACCATGATGCCAGGCTCCAACAACCTTGCAGATGCAGCTCTGTGCAGCAGCCTCAACAATGTCCTCCCAATGTCCTCAACCTCCCTCGGAATGCTGTCAAAATTCTGCCAGAGGTGGGAGTTGAAGATCATATGGACTGGGGCCTCTGCTAAACATTCTCAGTGCACCCTCACTATATGTTTAGGTGTGCCAGGTCTGTCCAGCATCCTCCTCCGCCATCTGATCCAACTCACCACCAGGTGGTGATCAGTTGACAGCTCAGCTCCTCTCTTCACCCAAGTGTCCAGAACATACAACCACAGATCTGATGATATGATTAAAAAAATGGTAATAAATGCTTATTAGCATTTGTTTTTGTAAATTTCTGACTCTTGTTAGAGTTTGTCACACCCGATTATCTGTTTCCATCTCACCCTATCCCTTGCATCCTCTTCTGTCACACCAACTCTCTGCATGTCCATGAATCTTGAGTCGTTCCTTTTTCTTGCTGTCTGGCAGCGGTATAGTCAACATATTTTGTCCAATATATCCACTATCTTTCCTCTGTACTCGTCCAAACCATCTCAGCCTTGCCTCTCTAACTTTGTCTTCAAACCACTCAACCTGAGCTGTCCCTCTGATATACTCATTTCTAATCCCATCCCTCCTGGTCATTCCCATTGAAAATCTTCAACTCTGCCACCTCCAACTTGGCCTCCTGTCTTTTTGTCAGTGCTACCATCTCCAAACCATACATCATAGCAGTTCTCACTACCCTCCTGTAAACCTCCCCTTTCACTCTTGCTGTACTGCTGTAGGTAGTGAACACATTTGTTATTCGTCACACTGTTGTATAGTTTTAGGTGCCGACCATAAATATGAACTGTCAACCACAAAGTAATTTAGACTAATGAAAATGTGAGTTGGTCTTTGACATTCACCCTCTGGAGAATTATTAGTGTCTTCAGCAGGTAGCAGTATGTTACTACCTGCCTGGTGATTCGTGAGCTAAACTATTCACACACACATCTTCCCAGCTGTAAATTATCTCTTGACTGTAAACTTCATACTTTAGGTTCACTTTGACTCCTGCTGCCTGGAGGAAGTACTTTGTGTTGCCAAACTAATTTTCCTCAAGGGCACATGGTGTGATGAGCCAGCCTTTAAATTTGGAATTAAGTACAGCGCTATTATTTTTGTTTGATTATTTACTGAAATAAATCAGACATTTTTTCAATGTAGTTACACTGCAGATTAGCTTTCTATTGCGAGTAATTCTATTGCTTAATCACATTAACGGACGCAAACCTCTTTTTGGTTGTATTTGATGGCAAGTTTAAGTCGGCTGAGGTTCATGCGCTCCTCCAGTAAGCCTCTCTTGTCAACATGATCCTCGCTGGATGTGTGGTTGAGAATCACTTCTAGCTCTCGAGAGTTTCTAGCCTGAGCTAGCAGGTCCTTGGCAAACATCTTACACTGCTTCGCCAGCTCCTCATAGTCAGTCCTGGAGTAAAGAAATTAGATAAAGTCAGAGGACATTAAAAGGTTAAGATTCTGATCAATTCTAGGCTATAAAAGAAATGATTTACAACATCACTGTGTGTGAGTACATCTGTTTATATGCAAAGAAATTAGATTAACGCTCTAATATGGCTGATGCATGTGCTGCGTGTTGACTCTACCTGAACTCCACTTCAACGAGACTGAGCTCCTTTAGGTCTGCACTCAGCTCAAAGGCCCTGAGTATGGGATCTTCCTCTGTCAGCATGATGAGAGAGGGGCTGGCTAGGCAGCGGTAGATGTCGAGACGGAACCTAACCCACGACCATCAACAGAAACGAGGTGGTGAAAAAAGGTGAGGTGGAAATATGAGACAAGATAAATGATGAACAAGACAGACTTGTGCAGACGGGAGAAGAAATAAGGAGAAACATTCAGTCTCCTGGCTGTTTCATTTATACCTGCTTTCACCTCTACGTTGTTTGGCAGCCAAACTGCAGAGTGATTCATTTAGTGTACTGTGTGGGAGGCTACACTGCCCTGCAGAGAGAATAAAAATGCCAGTGCGGAAGATATCAGCAAAGTCTCATCTGCAAGTCCGAGAAGGTATCAGAAAGCAAGAACCACTGCTTCCCAGGATTTGCCACTGTTTCGCTGTTTTCCCATAAATTAGAGTTTGCATTGATTTTGTATTTCAGTAAAACACAGCTAGCTAGCTCTTTATAGCTAGATCAGTCGAGCTTGACGATAACAGAGACAACCATGAATCCTCTTGGGCATTCATAGTACTGTAAAAATGGCTAAGGTGTTCCTCAAAGCCAGGGTGTGCATATCATCGGTTCAATCAGTGATTCTAGAAGACGGGATTTTCAAGCTGATGCTATCGTCAAAGGAAGGGGCTGCAATGTTTCACAAGACCTGCTTCACTTGGAGTAAAACTGGGTTGATTTGTTGGACCAAAACATCCCCTACAACACAGGAGTGGTATTGACTATTTCAATTTAAAGTAATTGAGTAAAAAACTAGTCCTCTGGTGCTCTTAATGCACCCATCTGCACAAAGTCAATGTCACCTAAGTATCTTCTGAGCTTTAGATAACTGTACCTGGAGTGTCGTAAGCTGTCCTTCTTGTTTTTAACATTGCAGAGCGTGCACTCACAGCCAACAGCGTGAGGCCGGGGAAGAGAGATGTCCTGTTTCAGCAGCATGGTCAGGATCTCGTAGTTGTTCCTGTGGGCTGCCAGGATGACCGGAGCCACATCCATGGTAGTGGAATACTCTGGGTTCTGGATGCGCTGCATCAGTTTCTAACAAAAACATGCAAATATAAAGATAAAAAAAATCTAAAATACAGGGCAGAATTTATTAAAAATTATAGGTTATTTAATCCTGCTTTTTGCATTAGCAGTGTTTTTTTTTCTTGAAACGCAAGTAATAAGAGTAGATTTACAGCAATAGAGGGCTTGGAAGATCTCCTTGGTCTGTGGTTGAGGAGAATGTCCACAGCTCCTACTACCTCTGAGTCTATGGCCACCAGCAAAGCATCTGTTGCCTGCACAGAAAGAGACGCGTGATTTTAGCAGACATAAGTGATGTCTTGTGCATATTTGGTTGCCCCGAGTGCTTGTTACCTGGCAGCCATACTCCAGGAGAAGCTGAAGGATGTCTAGATTCTCGTTCTCAATGGCGATGGTCACTGCATCTCGGCCCAGCACGTCTACGCAGTTGATGTTGAGCTCGCCGTGTCTGTTCTCCTCCAGCAGTTTCTTCACCATGTAGTAGTCGCCTGAGAAGCACGTCAAGGACAAAAGAGCACATCATGAATGGAATCCATTTTGGCAAATTCTTGCGAAGTCGGACCTTTTGAAAGCAGTAAAGTATTATCTGTGCACGGTGCCAAACTGACACAAACACGGTCGTGGTTATCAGGCGAGCTCTCTCACAGAACAGGCTCGGCTCCAGCAGCAACCCTTAATCTTGTGTAACAATAACATCTCCCTCAAAGGACAATTTCTGTTGCTGAGCCACATTTAGGTAGACTTTATATGGTCACAGTGGCAGTTATTGGCTTAGCACACTTCTGTCTGTACAATGTTCTTAAGTTATCAATGAAATATTCTCCAACCATGTGACCAGTTGAGAAAACCCATGCCTCTTTGTTATTTTACACTTTACTGCCCATGTGTTGCTGGCATTTAGCTTGTTTGCATTAACTTTCCATGTTAGGGGCGGTGAAAAGTCAGGAGAACTGGGAAAAAAAACTTTAATTTCCACAGTATCCAAGGTGTAGGCAGCTGTGAGAGGTATTTACTGGTAAAAAAAAAAAAAAAATCTATCTGATATGACTGAATAGTTTGCTTGCTGCTAAATGAGCCTGTTAGAAATCCGCCATGCTGTTAATCCGTGTGTATTCTACATAGAGTAAACGTCGGTCTCCTATAGCAGACATGAAGCTCCAGCATCTCTAATGATCACAATAATGAGCTTCCCTGTGACCACAGTCACGTGTTGCACGGACATCCCATTGCAAATAGGGAACAACAGCCCCGATATTAAATTAGACGAAACAAGAGCCAAACCTTTCTCGCATGCCAGCAGGAAGAGCTTCTCATCCAGAGTCGTCTCCTCTTTCACTTCTCTCACGTCTTTCAAGGCCAGGAATCTGTCCGGAGAGGAAGCGTCCGTGCCATGGTACAGAGCTGCCATTACGACGGAGAGCGAGTACGGCAAGACACTGATGTGCATCCCACTAGAAACCGACGACCATTACACAAGAAATCCCGTCATATGCGATGACATGTGAGGAACGCTTTTGTAGTTGCGCAGCAGAGGTTTAAAGCGGATGACTCGAAGCAGTTGTCAATAATTGTTGGCATTACCGTCTCAGCTCCGGTGCGTTGGGTTGCGCGCTTTTCTCTCTGTATGTTTTTTTTAAAATCGCCTTCTGCTGGTTAAAAATTGTTGCCCTTTTCGCGCTAAGTGACATTAAAAAATGTTCGCGGCGACGGTAGCTCGACAAAACAACACGGACATTTCTCTCGGCGTGTTTACAAGCACCATCTTCTCACTCGCATCGCAGTGGTCCTGATGCTGCTGTGTACTGCGCATGTTTCCTCCTCCACCTGCTCGTTCATTTCGCAGGCGCAAAGCCTCTTCTTCGTGATTACGTAACAGTGCATCTTTGTCACTATTTTACAATGAGCAGTCACTGTACGACAAAAGAGCATTTTACACACAGCAGCGCGGTGACATTACACGCACATGTGCCGACTCTGAAGCATCTGTGTGAACTGCACACGCAGTATGTTGCAGCAGTACAGGCAGCATCATGCAGACAGAAATCAGCAATGTCAGATGCTCCTGCACAGGTCGCTTCCTGCAGTGTAATGTGCAAATCACCCTAGAACTGGTGTGTTTGGAGATTGCAAATGGATATAGCAGCATATGGGAACATAATCCGTGGCAGACTGTAAGGAAACACAGCTGCTCTGCACGCATATACTGTCCTCCACAGTCACTCCATAACAACACAAACCAGTAAGTACGACAGAGAAATTCCTTGCTAGTTTTGCACTCAGCAAGGAATATAGCTGAGAAATACAATCTCGATGAATAAAATGGTTTAATATGGGCCAAAATATAATTTTATGGAATATATACTTTATTCAGTTTGTTCAGTACTGAGAGCCAATAAAGCAATGACATAAAAAAAAACAAAAAAACATAAAATATAACAGGCCTTCCAATGCTCCAACTTGAACAGTGTGACAGTGAGTCCGCATGCTCAGGGATAAAGCATTTGATCATTTAAAGTGAAACAGGAAACTTTCATCGCACGTCTGATTTAATGTAATTAAAACACAAACAAGTGTTTGTTCCAGTATTTTTAGAAAAAAAAGAAACACCTTCCCACTTATGTATGCTGAGTTAAGAGCCCAATTATTATTAAAAAAATAGTTGTCACTGAAGGCAATCTGAAGCGTTTGGTAGTCTATAAATCCAGCACAACTGAGTTGTATAAAATAGAGAACAGTCTTTTTTTTTTTTTAATATTAGCCTGCACATTATTACAACACAAAAATCATTCCTGATTATGTGGGCCTAATATATTACTTTACTGACTACGTTTAGCAACTGCACAGCCAAAGAGAACGAGGGAAACAAATAACATGTACTAAAAAATAAATGATTTCATAGGCAGTTTCTATCACAGGGTGTTTGCATGCGGAAATGGGGGAAAATGCAATGCCCTAAAATGATTAATTA
>VUQJ01026615.1:0-19230 GCA_015108635.1 Andinoacara biseriatus
CATTTCTGAATGTCAGGGACAATAAAATAACACTAAATAGAATCCCAAAAATACTTAAAGGAATAGTCTGACTTGCAGGAAATACACTTTGATGGGTGGACCAAAACCAATCTCACATATGTGCATTAAATACAGAGCTTTAGCTAAAAGCTAGATAATTTAGCTTAGCGTAGCACAGCATAGCATAGCATGAGGACTTGAAAGAGCTAGTGTGGTTCTTTCCAGAGGCAACAAAGCCACCTGCAAAGCTTAGGTTTGTCTATCTGTTCCAAAAAGGTTTAGCGAGGGATTTTCCAGGGAACTACATGTTGGACTTTTCTAAGCCATGCGCAGGAATTTTCTAGGTTTTCACACATGCACTGCAGCCCTGAACTTTACCTGCCGGAGCTGCATGAGTGAATGCACACGTCGAGATCTGGACAACCCAGAGAGAGTTCACAGTGTACTAGCTAGGGGGCAACATGTGTCCTGCCTCTTATCTGCTTCCATCCATCCATCTTTTGCCTATCCAACTCAGAGTCCAGGGTGTACAATGCATTTCGCCCTATGGTAGCTGGGATAAGCTCCAACTGCCCATCTGCAACCCTGAGCATTTCCAGTTTAGAGCTACATGTGAGAAAAAGCAAAAAAAACCCAAAAACTAACGCTGTCTCGACTTGATGTCGGCTCTCAGAGGTGCAGGCAGGTGGATTTAGTTACTTTTGGTCAAGCCCAGTTTCCAGTTTTGATGCTAAGCTCTGCTAACCACCTGTTAAGGCAACAAACTGAGTGTATTCCCCAAAATATCAAACTATTCCTACAAAAGCTTTTATTCTTCCACAAAAAGTGGATCTGTGCTTGGGGGTGGGGTGGGGGGCTCCTCACTGCAAAGCTACTTGGTAAAGAGCTCAGTCTTTTCATGGCTTAGTGTAGGCTAGGAGGATATAAACACTATGTATGGGTTTATTATTAAATGGGTGGGAGTTGCTGGTTCAGTCTTCACCGTGGCGTTCACTACACATTTACACAACACACTAAAGAGGGCCGAGGGACGCACAGTTAAACCTTAAAGTGTAGACAGGCAGGCAACGCCAGTCCGATATTTGGCAACAGGTTCGCGGTGAAAATTCAAGTTTCGTAGCCTGAATCGGCCGTATCCCAGTTTCTTCACGCTCTCTTAAAACTGAATCTCACCTCAACTTACGGTAAATCTCCCAAATGTTCAAACAGCTAAACATGCTGATCACAACAGCTGTGTAAATCCGCTGAGCACGTTGTAAGAATAGCTGAGATCCCTGCACGCCGCTGAAAATAAAACCTGCCAGCATTTCAGTAGTAAACAGCATAGTAGTGTTTGCAAAAAAAAAACAAACAAAAAAAAATAGTGTAAAACTGAACACGGCATGTTGCGCTGATGAAAGCCTCCTTGTAGCTTCAAAGAAGGCGCGAGCACATGAGCAAAATCAGAGTTAAGAGCTTCTTCAACAGTTAGTGTCTGAGATGAATGAGAGTTAAATGATGCTTGTGTGTGTTTCCTTACCCAGTGCAAATAACCTGAATTATATAGACACAGTCCTTCGGCCGAGGCGGCAGGTGAACTCAGTGTAAAGCAAACAGTGGAGGGGGAGGGGCGGGACCCCCGGAGACCGTCTCAGGCTCGCGCACTGCCCTCCTCCCCCTTCCCAAATGAAGCCTGAATCCTTCAGTCCCTGATCAGTCCACTGTAGAGGACGTACACGACAGAGAGGTGCGTTGTGGGTAAAGTGCTGGGGTGACGGGTCCCTCTGATTATTATTTTTTTCCTTAAATTAACATTTCAACACTTGTTTTGTGCTCTGTTCCTTCAACCAGCTCTTCAAAAGCAATACATGCAAGTCACTTTCCTTCACAAATATCCAACTTGCTCAGTTTTCCACCATCAGTTCTTCCAACTTTTTAGTTTTCTCCTCCACAGTCAACTTGACTTCTGAGTCTTTTTTTTTTCTTTTTCCCTTTATATTGTCTCCTCAACATCCGTGGACTCCCTCGTACTGCACTGGGCTTAGAAATCTCTGAGTCCGACCACCTTCCTGTTATATCAGGACAACAGAAACAGAAATTGCGATGGGCTTTTTTGATGTTCTGCGCCACTGGCTGGTGCATGCGGGGCTGATGGGTGAGGAGAACACAGTCTGAAAGTGGGTGCTTATACGTCTGCATGCCATCAATCAAGATCAAGCGACTGCAAGTAAATTTACCATGCGGCGACATCAGAATCCAGTTGACAGGATTTTGGGCTCTGCTGGTCTGCCCTCTTTGCCTGGTCGGATTCAAAAACAAAAAAAGATACTGATTAGCGTCTACAAGAGAAAAAAACTGCCATCATCAGTCACCACTTTATGAACATTGAACCTGCGTACGCTCACCATCTCCTGAGCCGCGATCCAGAGACGGCGTCCTGGAGACGGTTGCAGAGGGACACTGTTGGTCCACCAAATCCTGACTGACGGAGGACTCTTTGAGGGTTTTTAGAAGCTTGTAATGCTGCTTCTCTATCTCCTGCAAAGGAGTTAATCGCTTTAGGAAATACACTTTCTTTTATTTCTTGCAGAGAATTAGATCACACGACAGGAAGTGACTCCTCTAATCTATGAAATGCTCCGTCACTTTACACCTGAAATATTGTGTGTGTTGTGTTTGTTTTGTACAAGGAAATTTGAGTGAATAAACTACGAGCTTATTTTTATCTCCAAAAAAGGAGTCAAGACATTGTATTACAGTAAGAAAGCTCCCAATTTACAGCTTACAAAAAAGGGAGCACTTGAGTCATACATTTTGTCATTTATTATTTACATTTTATGGGGTAATCCCATATCTCCACAGTTAGGGACCAAACTCTATCCTCCAAGATGACAATGCTCGCCACCCCAGAGCGGGTTTATCAGCTACTACCTCCAGAATTTGGGAGTTGAGAGGACGGAACGGCCCATCTACAGTCCTGACCTCAAACCCCACTGAACAAGTGTGTGACCAGCATGAGCAGGACGACGTGTCGGGCTGTTGTGGCCACATGCTGCTGTTCGTTAAATGAATAAACTCTTAAGTTGCCCATGTGTCTTTCTTTCTTCAAACTTCATCAAATCCAATGAACGACACCAAATAAGAGTCAACAGCAGAATAAGCTGTTAGAGAAGATTTGGAAACTTTTTCATGCCCACAACCCACATACTCAACTCTGCTGCTCAACCCACAAACGCACTTTCCTTACAAATGTGGCTTCAGGCTTTCCAACAGTATAAGATTTACTGCCAAGTGTATATTTCCAAAAATATGAAACTATTGCTGTTACTGAGGTCTAATTATCATACTCCAAACATCAACAGGGTGGGTGGACGTTGTGGTTCACACAGACAGAATCACAGAATCATGCCGGCTGCTCTTTTGATTCCATCCTAATATAAACTCACCTTCAGGTGGCGCAACTTGCTCATCAACCCCTCAATTGTGTGAAAAATCTCATCCACATTTTTGATTACATGACTGCTGCACTGTTGCACAGCCTGCGACTGGCCCATTTCGTTTTCCTGTTCCAGTTGCATAGTCTCTGATTGGTTGGACTCTGGGCCGCGGGCTGGCGTTTCCTCTTCTGTGTGCATCTGTGGTGACGTCATTTCCCCTACAAGCTGAGGGAAGTGGCTGGCGGTGGGAGTAGGGGGGTCGTTGAGATCTTCAGTCATGCTCTCACCCTGTTCTGTGGGCATTACCAGGTAGAAAGTATTCCCTGGAGCACAGAGGTGTGATAAGAAACACAAAGCGTATTAGTAAGTGAGGCCAGAGAAAAAAAAAAAATCAACATCTTTAAAGACCATAAGTTATATTCTTTATCTATTATACCTATGGAAAAAACAAAAAACAAACTACAGCTGTGGACCACTTTGGTCATCATTACCCTGTTTTTTGGCCTCGCTTCTTGACTTGGATGATTGATTGGCGGGGAGGGTGACATCATCAGTGATGTCTTCAGGGACAGAAGAAGAAGAAGGACCCGCAACCACAGCTACGCACAGAGGACAGATTTGTGACAAAGAGGAGTGCATTGAAGGGTGTGAAGGAGTGAAGAGTTGCAATAAAGCAACAAGTGTGTCATTGTGTTCACACCAGTGACAGAAAAAGGGAAGATCAAGTGTGTAAGAGAGAAAACATGCAAAGGAAGGCGGCCATTATACCCACTCAGATATCGCTTAAAAACAAGCAAAAGCTCAAGTCACCTTGCTGGAAACAACGGTGCAATTGTGTTTTAAAGTGTTGAATTATTCGAGAACAGAATGAGCAGCTGCTGAAAAAAATTAAAGGTGTTCATTGGCCAGGTTTTCTCTATGGGATCGCTTACCTTTCCTCACAACCTGAACGGTGCGTTTCTCCGGCAGCAGCTCCTCTGGCTCGGCATCCCATTCATCGGTGCAGCCGCTGAGGACCGTCTCCAGAGACTCCGGCCGCTGCCTCTCAGTGAATGAGCTCCTTTCAGCGGCCGTCTCGTTGGTGGGTGTATCGTCTGAATCGTGGCTCCAACTGTCCTCGTCGAGATCTTGTAATATGAGCTGCCGCAGTGTTTCAACTGTGAAGGCGCCCCCACCCAAAAAAAAAAAAAAAAGGGAACACATTTTGGATTAGTGTTAATCAACGGTTAAAGGCTTCGATTTATTTTTCTTCTTTTTAAATCCTACAACCAGAAGAAACAGAATGCACCATTAAATATATAAACTCTCACCATCTTGCAAAGCAGCCTCTGCCACGTTGACCTCTTCTCTGTTACAATGGATGAAAGCTTCCGATTGGTCTGTAGGCGTGTTGTCGGAGAGCATGGGGTCATCGCTGGTGGATTGAGTCTCTGTGGAGTCTGACTGCTCCGTCATGGAGTTATCTGGAACAGTTGCAACATACAGAAAGCGAACTTGCAGAAATCTTTTAAAACATTTGCAGACTGTTTACATATTCGAGGCGGATGATCACAGAGTGGTTATTACCTCCATAGACGGTGCTGCTGGTTGAGACGGGAGACGCACTGCGCAGCCTGGGAGAACTGAAGGGAATTCATTAAAAACAAAAAGCACAGCACATGTAGTGTGTGACTTGAAAAATTGTGGATAAAATAAACATATCAAAAGAAGATAGAGATCATTATATAAGGCTTAAAGTGTCTAAACAATTAAAATGGTCTTTTCCATGCAAATATGAACATAAATCAAATTTACTCACGACATGGGTATTGAGCTGTGATTGTTCAGCGGTGATGATCCACTGGCTGATGAGATGGCCTTTTCCAGTAAATCTTTCCAGCTGTTTAACAGGAAGTTAAGACATGTGTCAGATATGCAAGTGCAGAGAAGCATACGTGTCCTCAGGTAAACGCCAATCAATCAAAGTAAACAGCGTACGTGTCTTTGTTGGATGGTGTTCTAGCCACCAGCTCATAGATCTGCCTCTCTGTGGTGCTGATAACATAAAGGGCTTTGTTGTCTAGAGAGAAAACAGAAGATGTGGATATTAAAATAAAAAAAAAAAAAAGGATGACTATGAAATACTAAAGGATGGACAGGTATAAGGCTGCAGGTGTACCTGTAGCTACTGAGCGAACGAGCAGTGACTCCAGGTTCACGAGAGGGCTAAAACAGGTCTTGCTGTCTCCGCTGCCTCCTCCGCCTCCACCCGACCTGCTGGATGGATATCGCAGCTGCAGCCGCTCGTCCGGGCCCCTCTGAAGAAGGACCAGGCAGTCTGACAGCAGCAGCGCTTGGATCTCTGATACAGGAATGCAGACACATCGATTAAATGGTGTGAAACTAAACTGATGAGACTCGATCACCATAGCGATGCTCACCTATCTGCTTGTCTTTGTTAACTTTCCAGATGAGAGGACCTTCATGGATCATTCTTTTTGTGGTAAGGTCCAGATTCTGTGTGCAAGAAGAGTCAAATCAGTTTACTGCTTCGGGTTAAAACTGAATCATTATCAGCCTTCATTACAATCGGAACACGAATATTAAAACTAGCTAAACTTCTCTGTCACCTTGAACTGCGGGGTAGCATCCAGCCTGCGCTGGTACTCGCTGAGGCGTTGCCGGTGCTCCGTTTCCCTGACATCCTCATTGACACTCTGCAGTATTCCTCGGCAACATGACTGCGCACGCTGGAGCAAGGGGAGGTCCGATGAACCCTCTAAAAATAAATAAGATTATCCTTCTGAAAAACATCACTTTTTTTGATGTTTTATTCTCTATCTGGTTTCCTCACCTTCTGTGTATTTAATGATTTTGTCCAGCAGCAGAGGGTATTTTGTGAGTCTCTGCATCTCTGACACCAGCAGGTCTTTGAGCTGCAGCCTGCGACAGTGAGGACTCGCCTCGCACTCCTGAACACACCAAAAGCAGCATTTTATGCTCAATCATTATACTTTCTACAATGTTCTCACGCTTAAAAATAACTATAAGCTATATTACAACTCTAAATTTAGCACACCCTAGTCGAATATCACTTTAATTGCAATAAACTGATTAAAAAGATGATTTCGACACTCACTGGCCACTTAATTAGGTACAACTGCTCCTTAACGCAAAAATCTAATCAGCCAGTCAAATGGCAGCACCTCAGTGCATTTAAGCATGGACACTTGGTCAAGACAACATGTTGAAGCGCAAACTGAGCTTCAGCATGGAGAAGAAAGGGGCAGATGGGCTACAGCATCAGAAGACGACACTGGTGTCACTCCTGTCAACTAAGAACAGGAAACTGAGGCTTCATTTCACACACGCTCACCAAAAATACACAACAGGGGATTGGAAAAACATCGCCTGGTCTGAGGAGTCTTAGTTTCTTCTGCAACGTCTGAAAGGCAGGGCCAGAATTTGGTGTAACCAACATGAAACCATGAATCCGTTCTGTCTCCGATCAATAGTTCAGGCTGCCACATGTGTCAGCGTGAGGGAGAACAGCTTTAATCTGCAGCAGTGAGTGCATGCTGGCCAACAGAGCCTGCCGTCTGATAAAAAAATGAAAACAAACTTTGTATCAAGACCCCAAAGTAGAAACTCAAGGTGACAAAACACATCTACGGCTTCCTTACTGGTAACAGATGTTCTCTTTCTATAGCTGCGTGTTTGCTTCACAGAAAAGGGAACTGAAAGCTGATTATTTCACAAAGACTTAAACAGGAATCAGAAACATTACGGCCAACTAAAAATCGGCCTAAACACTGCCGCTGTTGCAACCATGTGGCACAGATACAGCTGCAGCGGCTGCCCTTCAACTTTCTCAGTCTAGTGCTGAAAAAACAAAGACAGAAAGGTGCTTCAGACAAAGATGGCATCCAGTGTGTTTGGTGTGACCTGCTCAGGATTAACATGATTGCATAATCCTGACAGTATAGCACAGATGTGAAGAGGAGTGTGAGGATTCAGGGCTTCACAAGTGCAAAAGGTGTTAAATATGGAATCATGAGAGGCTGCAGAAATCGCTGCCTGATGAAGACAACTCTCAATCTCCAGAAGCCTGACTGTGTATGCCAACGCAGGAATGACCCACGCAGCGCTGCTAAACATAAAAGCTCGTATTCATGTCCCTCTATTCAAAGAGGGGAAAAGTGACTATGAACTGGAAAAGTATGTAAACTGATTTGAAGCCAAAATCACACCTCCTGAGTCTTTTAAAGAGAAATGAAGGGCAGCACACATGCAGTCCTGCAAAAAAGCAGCTGAAAAAGTCTCAGAAAAAAGGCAAAGCTCTGCAGAAATGTACGCAACACTGATATCCTCCATGCCAAACGAGGTCATGTCATTAAAAATGAAAACAAACATACAAAGAATTGCAATATGAAATCATTTTAGTCTCAGTAAAGAACAGAGCTCCTACTGTGGGACTTTTACTTTTGTTATATATTAAATCTATTGTGCTTTACTTAGAAGGATGCAGTTACTTTAAAGTGCCACAATTTTCAATCACTGGATATTGCACACAGGTGTACACACTGTTGTTAACTGTAAGTAAATTAGAAGGAAACACAGCTTTCCTACACAAACACACTTCTTTCAAGTGTTGTGGTCACTGCATACAGCTTTAATGAGCACAAGGAGCATCAAAGTGTGTGTTAAATGAATATTTCATGTGCTTTGTCAGGGGCTGTCTGCACGTGTGTACCTGGATAATCTGAGCGAAGCGAGGGTCTTTACGTTGCTTGCTCTTAATGAGCTCCAGAGCCTGAGACTGCTGACGGCAGAGCTGGGACGCTTGTTCCTGAAACTCGTCTCCAGCTGCATCTTCAAACTAGAAGTGCGTGCGCGCACACACACACACACACGCAGTTAACACACTGAATAGACAGCACATAAACATATTTGAACTTGCCATCGAGATGAGAGGAGCAAAACAAACCCTGGCCAGCACAACATCCCCGATGTCCTGAACAACGGGAGATTCTCTTCGCTTGTTCATCGCCTCACACAGACTCGCTGCAAAGAAGTGACACAAAAGCAACAGTGAGGCAGAACTAAAAGAATCTTAAAGTCATGCAAATCTTTAAATAAATAATGAAAAAACACGTTATTTTTAAGGTGCACGACAAAGCGTTCCCTTAGTGAAGTAGGACAGTAATGTAATGCCGTGTGTGTCTTCATGGTTCAAAATAAATAGTACACATTGACTTAGAAAGGCTGCAGGCTGAGATTACGCTTACATGTTATGACCTTTTTCCTAGTATTTGCTTCATTTATAATTATTTACCTAGCAACATAAAGCAACTCAAAGTACTCAAATGCACTTATTGTACAAACAGACAATAAACAAAAGGCTACAACACTCTTAACAAAGGAGCATCTATATTCACACAAGGGAAATGTTTCAGATTTAAGTAGCACTCTTATTTATTGTCACTAACTAATCCGAAGCTATCCAAATACAAGTCTCATTCTGTCTCATCCTCATCTTAGTATCATCCTCACCTATATGCAGTTACGATTTGATTAACCTGACCTGTCTCACAGGCTTTAGCGCAGCTACGACACATACAAAGACTGACCGTGGAGTTCGTAAACTTGAGGCAAGTTGGGGAAGATGCAGGCAAGCTCGTCAGAGTTCAGGACCGACCTCATCTTCTGATAAAAAACCTGGTCCAGGACCCGTAAGGTTCGCAGGTGGGACACCTCAGTGGTGAACAGCTCTAAACAGAATGAGGACAGGTGAGGTAAAGGAAAGGTTTACTTCTTAAGACATTTAGGAGAGATTTTTCAATATATAAACATGCATTGCAATATTTGCTCTCACATGTGTGAATACTGAAATGAACTCCTACCATATATGACAGCCTGTCTTTCCACCTCCCTGGGACTGAGTGTTGCGAGGAGCTGAGGGGAAACGGTTTCCTGCCAGGTCTTACTGTCACACACATCATCCTCCAGCACGGCAGCATCCGGCAGCAGAGCGAACGGTAACTCCATACTCCTACACGCACACCCAGAAACACATGTGGACCAACATGCACATGCAGAGACAGTGATGGGCAGCAGGGGAAGACAGATGCATGAACACAGATGAAGAGAAACAAAAAAAAAGAAGCAAATGCAAATTCATGATTAATGCCGTACTTTCATTTCAAAACACATTTTTAAAAATTAAAAAAAAAAAAAAAAAATTAAGACTTTGAGACTCTGAAAACCAAAATTTCCTACTTGTGAACCCAACTTCCATCTTCAAAAATTCCACATGAATGTCATGTTTATTTCTGTTCCCTGTCCATCTATGGTGGCAGCAATTTAACTCACCTGCGTCTAGACCGAGGGGTGTATGGGGGTGTAGGGTTCTCTAGAGACCTGAGTTTGAGAGAGTGGAGACAGAGAGGGCATGAGGTGAAAACCTTCACTTCTCAGGGTGAAATCAGGGCTAAAAAGACTAGTTTAAGTGGAGGGATTTGAGTCCTTGAAGCACATTTAATTAATATGAAATCAGCACCTGCCATAAGGCTGCTGAAGTGCCTGAATTTGAGAAGACACCAAGATGTTAACAAAAACTGTGTGAATGCCCCAACGTGTCTGGCTAAGTGAATCTTTACCGTGCGGAGCTGCTGGATGCAGATGACGAGGCGCTGTGCTGCAACGGCCTCAGGCCTGTGCCCTCCCTCTCATCCCCGCAGTCCTCCATGTCCACATCGCTACGAGAGCGGGGGACAGACTCTGTTGCTGAGGTGGCGCCCCGCCGTCGCCCTTCTCCCTGAGCCTTCAGCGACTCGCTGCGAGCCAGGCGGACGGGTAGAGGACTGGTGGAGAGAGAGCAAACAAAACAGACTGAAAATGTTAAATCAGCTAATCTTAAAAACATCAGTGAGGTTCGGTTTCACCCAGATGCTACGAGCTGACTCTGAATTCATACTGCAGGAGCAGCTACCTGTCCATTTCATCCCCGAGGCTGCTGGAGGAGAGCCTCTGCGGGTCGGCGGCATCACCGCCCTCCTCTCCGGTCTCCGTGTTATTCTCAAACTGCTGAATGATGTTCCTGACGTTGCCAGGCCGGACTGCCAACACAGACGTTACTTTAATGATACGATAAAACGGTACACGCATGCATGCACGCACACACACACACACACACAGTAAGCAGAAGGGGCTGAGGTGCCTAAAACACGGGAAAAACAAGTATGTTTTTAAAAAGCAAAATTTGCACAAAAGAGTAAAAACAAAAGTGAAATGACAAAGTATGTACCTTCAGTGGGTGACAACGGGACATGGAATGCTACGAAATCAAAGTGACCCAAAAAACAAACAACAAAATCAGAATAATGACACAACAAAAATCAAATCCCATAAATCAACATATGAAACCAGGAAAAAAGCAACAAAAGGACAAAAAGAAATCAATACAAGCACAATGAGTGAGAGTGAGATTGTTGTGTGTCAGTGTACCATCACCTGAGACCGAGCTTCCACAGACTCACTTTTTCATTATAAATACTGATAAGGCCTTTTTTTTTTTTTTAACAATGTCAAAATAAAGCATGAAGCATTAACATTTTGATCATGAATTGGATTAAAATAATGATTTATAAAGCTTCCTCTATGGATTAAAAGTGTCTGTGCAGTTGAATTTACTGGACTGGGATGTGGAGCGGGGTTTGCCGATGTACTTCAGGATGGGATTTCGCTTTTTATCCTCGCCATCTTTTTCTTTCTTGATCCCGCTCAGCTGTGGACAGAGGTTGGAGTTCAGTCTTTACTGAGATCAAGTACGAACATCTAAGCAGATTAAAGAATAAATGCTTAAAAATTAACTTCAGATCCTACAGAAAGAATAAAAATATAATAAAAAGTCACGTAAACAATCACTGTACACACACTAGCCACTCAGTTAGGTCCACCTGCTCAGCTGCTCGATAACAAATATCTAATGAGCCGGTCAAATGGCTGCAACACAGTTGTTTTCATTTTTGAAAAGTAACACGTTCAGATGGAAACGTGGTAAAAACGATCTCTGTTCACACAGAAACTATTTAGTTCCCATTGCCAGGCCAGAAGTTGGCGGTGTGGGTATGTGCCAGAGAAGATCGAAAAAGCTCCACTGTGGAACCAAATTTCAAAACGTATCATTTCCAGGGACTGGAAACGCTGTTCGTATAAACAGGAGGCTGAAATGCATCAAAACTTCATTGTTTTCACTTGAAAACGTTCTTGTGTTAACAGGGCCTGATGGTGTGGCAGATCTTTTTTGGCACACTTTGAGCCCCTCAGTACCAGCTGAGCTTCATTTAAACGCCACAGCCTAACAGAGTGTTGCTGTATTATGAGCAGCAGGATAACACACCATGTCACAAAGCTCAGATCATCTCAAACTGGTTTCTTGAACATGTCATTCAGTTCAAACGGCCTCCACAGTCACCAGATCACAATCCAGCAGAGCACCTTTGGGATGTTGTTTAACGGGAGATTCTTATGATGAATCTGCATCAACTGTGCGACCAAAATCTCTGAAGGCAAAGGGAGTCCAACTTAGTACTAGCAAGGTGTACCTAATAAACTGACCAGAGAGTTTACATAACTTGTTCACATTTATCAACTCTTCAGTTATACAAATACTGTTTATCCATTTTTTTCCATCAAAAATGAATTACAATGCCAAGAAAATCACAGCCAGGCTCCTTTCAGTTTCTCTAAGTTTGTTTAACCTTAAAGAAACCGAAGCTTTCATCTCTGATATCTCCTGAGCCTAAAAATAAAATACAGCTTTATAATCAGAGCTGCAGAAGGTGACAAGATATTGGAGTTAAGAGTCATTCGAGGGAGGCAGTTTCCATTCTTACCTTTTTAGACTTTAAGAAAGTCAGCCACTTGTCCTTCTCCGTGGTCAGACCAGGGAAGACCTTGGAGTCTCTGAGCTTGATACCAGAGTGACGCAGGTACAGGTGCACAGCTGAAGCCAGAGGAGAACTGAGGGAGAACAGTGAAGAGAGACAGAACAAATAAGGTGAGGACGAGCCGAGTAGCAGAGACCAGCAAATAGAAAGTGTGACGAATTAGTTAATCTCCTCAAGCAGGTGCAGCCGTTATATTTCACTCCAACAGACGAGACTCTTCTTTTACCTTCTGTCCTCCTCGTGCTTGGACCTGCAGCAGGAACAGAAACATAAAAAGCTTCTTAACTCCCTGCGCAACAAAAAGCACTTTTTCAAATAGACATTTAGTTCAACACGAGCGTAAGAAAAAGAGCACGGTGCCACAGTCATGTGACAGGAAGCAGCTTCTGTGTGTATAAAGTCAAAGGAATAAATGTCATGTGGTTTTTCAGTGTTTGCAGCTGAGGTAAATGACCTTTGTCATGATAGCTTCAGTGAGCTCCTTCATTTACTTTGTAATAACTGTTTTATTGGACGTCTAGCAACTATGTTGCTAAGCAAATCTGGGTCAGTCTTTGTGTGTGTGTGTGTGTGCGTGTGTGTGTTTGTGTTGAGAATAAGAGTAGAGACATAAACCTAATTAGTAGAGAGGTCAATTCAGACTCATGAAATAAATTTAAATTCAACTGGAGTTTTAAATTTGGGAGTTCCGTGTTTACGATCTGTATTTAAACACAGGAGAACATGTCACATTATCAAGAAACAACAGACATATTTACAGAATTTAAAGAAAAGCAAATCGCTTGTCAGCGAAACAAATCAGTGCCTTCAATATGAATATGAGGTGTTTCAACTTTACAGCTTTGGGGGGAAAATATTACAATAAATACAACAGGAATAAGTGCACAAGTCACAGACTCACAGGATTTCCCAGAGGGCGACGACCTGTTTGTCCACCACGTGTCTCTCTTTCACAGGATCTCCATCAAGGTTCTGCAGGTCTCCTTCCCCAAACAGAGAGCCCAGACCCATCATCTGCTTGTTCCTGTTAGAACACATGAGCCAAAGTTTAATGCAGGATCCTGAGCTGGAGAAACCAAAATGGGAACTGTAGCAGAGCCAACACAGAGAGACAGACAACCATTTAATTTAGAATCAGGAATTAATCTAACCCCAGTAACTGCATGTCTTTGGACTGTGGGAGGAAAAAACTGGATGATTCTACAATAATGTACCTGTAGTCTTGCATCTGGTCCTGGATGTCTGGCAGCACGAGCTGCTGCAGATCAGACAGAGGTCCCCTGATGTCCTCCTGGGCATGAAGCCGAGTTTCTAATGGGATGATGGACATAACAGCAGTGGATACAGTTAGTTAGCAAGAAAAAAATATATTTTGGCTTTCAACAAAATATTATAAACTCTTAACATTGACTTGACTGATTTCAATTTCTACTTTTACTTTAGTTGTTCCCAAATTGGTGGACAGGCTCCCCCTAGTGGCAAAAGAGGCACTGCATAAGTGGACGCCTAGAGGAAAAGACACTTACTGGCCACTTTATTAGGTACATGGTAATACTGTTAATAAGAAAGTACCCCCTACACCTTTGCACAACCAACAACATCCTAAATCCTTAATACAAAGCAGAAAAGAGACTCAAAGACAAAGTTTTTCCAATCTTCAATTATCCAATTTAGATGAGCAGGAGCGGCACCCAGTGTGGGCTTCAAGGATCAATGTGTCATGCATTCACAGATGGTCTAGTTATAACAAATGGTTATCTGAGTCACTGTTGCCTTCCTAACAACTCAAAGCAGTCTGGCCATTCTCCTCTGATATCAACAAGGCATGTTCACCCAGAGAGCCGTAGAAATGGTTGTATGGGAAAATCCCAGTAGATCAGCAGTTTCTGAAAAACTCAATTTGGACTTCAGCAGATAATCTCGGCCATGACTACACTAAACAGCTGTGAATTCACTGGACAACTACCTGTGCTATTCATGGGCACAACTGGACATAATACAAATGTGATGCTACAAAGGGAAGACCTTTATTTCCCAAATTCACCTTAATGACTGATTTAAAACCTTTATGGGGTGTTCAGGGGTGATTTATTTTTGGCTACTGAAGGAGGGCATGCCAGAAAAATAATCAGAACCACCGCTTTAGTTTCAGAAGACAGAAAACGATGTATATGACTGAAGGTCCTTTACCTATGTCTGTAAGATACTCCTCTCGCATTTTAATTTTCAGGGGCTGTAACAAAAAAAAGAGAGAATATTTTCATCCCAAAAGTTATGCTGTACTGTAACACTGTTGTGACAACTGGGCAACAGAAAATAAATGTGGCATTAACACCACTGCTCATTAAATTCTGGGATGAAACTCATATGGCTTTGCAAAATTAAACTCCCAGAGAAAAGCTTTTACATACAGCATCTGGTTCCAGGAAATGGGAGCAGATCTGTGGTGCGAGTGCGCGGGCATCTTTAGGACTGGAGCCAAGGTAAGCTTCCACCGACAGGTAAAACAGCTGTTGCAGATGCAAAAACAACCACGGATGTAAGAAATCAAACACAAATGTGCACATTAAATGTGTTTGTGTAGTTTGGTGTAGACATGCAGCAAATAAACAGAAATAGTCACAAGATTCTGGATTATCAGCATTAGATATCTGAGCGCGCCATAGATAACAAAGGCTTTAAAATAGAATTCAAACTGACCAGAGGGTTGGGATCCAGAAGCTGGGTGAAGACGTATCTCATGAACACCGTCATGTGTGCTGGTCGCGCCTTTAACAGCTCAATGTCTTGGAATGGGCCATCCATCTACGAGAAAGACAGGAAAAATATGAAGGAATGTTTAACTGCAGGAAACTGTTAGATGTAAGAAAAAGAAGAGGTAAAAAAAAAATAAATAAATAAAAACAATAATAATCACCTCATTAAATGCATAGCCATCCCATTCTTCATCTTCCTCCTCGGGGCCGATGATCTGGGCTTTTCCACCCTTGAACACACATGTGCATTTTAATTCAGAGTGTGAACATGCAGGGATCTGCAAAACACTTGAATGAACTATGAACATACTTGTGCTGATAAATCACCTTCTCGGTGCCTGTCTCATGCATTTGAAAGAGCAGCAAATCAAAGTGGCGAATGGCAGAAATGATTAGGGCCAAATGAACAGGAAAGAACAGAGCAACATGTCTGAGAAGGCAAGCAATCGTTGCCCTGCAGGGTTGGCGTGGCACAGTGAACCATACAGAACATGCAGCCTTGGTTTTTGCATACTGGAAATGTTGCAACAATAAGGCATCCTATCTGCACGTACTGACTCTGAGTTACAAAAGTAATTAATAACATCCAGTCTGATTTGGTAACGGCCACATGACAATGCTAAATCTGAGAATTATAAAGTCATGCATTGCATGGTGCCGTCTCACTTTTGAAGTTGTCCGTCCTCCTTCTCTAACTCATTCATCTTAACCACTGGGAATGAACGAACGCTGACTACATCCTCTGTTGGTCTTTAGTCCTGTGTGGCTACAAGTAGCAGGAAAAGGTAAAAATCCCTAATGTGAATGTGTGTTTGTCAGTCTCACCAAATCAGACAGGGTGTGTGTGTCGGACCTCTGGCGTCGGTGTAGGGGGGTCCTGAAGGAAAATGAAGGGGAGGAGTGGGGACTCTCAAAGCCCTGGGGAGGAGGACGAGGAGAATGAAGGAATGAGGGAGGACGAGCGGGTCGGGAGGAGTGGGACAATCGCATGCACAAGCACACACAAACAATCCTGCTAGCTTATTAAAAATAAAAATAAAAACTGCTTGTGGAGCTTACCTCCATGTCTCCGTCACTGGAGTCCATTGACAGTCGCCCTGTGGAAGCACAGAAGGGTTGGACATCAATTATGAAGCAACTGAGTCCATCACTAATGTTTATAGTGTATAAGGCCTAAGAGAACATTTTCCCCTAATCCACTGAGGCCAAGAATATTTTTTTAAGGTTACACACCATGCTGAGATATGATACATTTTCAGCTATTCGCTCTTTGGGAATGACCTTGTATTTTATGCCTGTCAAACTGTGTTTTCTTTGGCATTTTTAATAGATTCAACTAAAGAAATGGGAACAAATTTTGTTTCTGTGGCTGCTAGTAACAAAGTGATTAATGATAAAACTTAAAACAGGTTCTTTGTTTGCTATATGTAGATACAACACTGGTTCATCCCTCCAGTTAGGTGCTTTTTTTTTTCCCCTCTTGAATGAGTCATAGGTCAGTATGAAGTTGCTTAAACAAAAAACATTCCTCTGGAAATGGTCACGACTGGACTGGAGGCAAAGTGAATGAAAATACTGGCGCTACCCCTAAACAGGGTAAACAGAAATCAAATGAAAAACATCAAATAAACAATTATAAAAACTGAATATTCCTTAAGTACAATCACACTCTTACCTGCATCATCATGTCACTTTAAAAGGTCCAAGCAGTGATTTTTGTGTTACCATTTCTTTCATATCTTTTGCCATTTGCTCAAGATTTTAACTACACTGTTGACTGTAACTGACATGTTAATTAATGCAAGCAGCAACATAAAAATATCCTTCCAATTCCAAAGGAAATAACTGCTGTTATTTTACTAGCCCTAAAAAAATAAAAATAAAAAAAACCCCCCAAAAAAACAGTGAGCCTGCTGGATGAGTTTCAAACCCTCTGGTCAGACTTTTTATTGATATCGTCACAATCACTTACAAATTCAGATTTTACATGTCGCAGCAGCCACAAATGCTTTTCAGTGTAAACACATAAACTAAAATAAAATTGCCTGCCTGCCGAGTCGCCCCTGAAGGACCTATGTCAAAAACAACAATCTTTGAACGCCTCTGCAATCAAATTGGGCTACAGCAGTCTGACAGCAGAAGGGTTGTCAGCATTATGAAAATTCACGGAATGCAAATTGGGAAAAGCTTTGAATGACATTTTGTCAACAGACTGAAATGGCGCTGGTATAGCTACATATTATACTATATATTATATTCTGTTACAGCCATTAAGAAACCTGCAAAATAAAAAAAAATTGCCTGGATAGTATCAAAGTTGCCAAATTCCAAAGTGACACAGATTGTCTGTATTATACAGAAAGGCCAGTTCACAGGAGGAATTTGCAGCATTTATTTGTTTGGATCAAGTTCGATTTTTCCAACTTTCACAAGCGAATAGATCTGACCAATCAGAGCGCTGCATTTAGCATCATGTGACCTCGTAGCTCAAAATGCACACGGATACACTGAAAATACAGTGACGTGGGAACAGAAAAATCATACTAGTTCACCTCAGACACACAGCTGCACGCTGTCGGCTCTCTGATATTATTCTCTGCCTCCTCACGTGTGATCCCAACTCTGCCAACAAGAGCTCATGAAAAATGCGCAAAAGCGACCGTGATGCAGCTTCAGCGCCGAGATCAAACCGTAAAACTCTCCCTGCTGCTGCTTTCTTATAACCCAGAATCTCCGTTTCTTCCTTCTCTTGTTTTGAAACGTCAGGGCCTCATTACATCATCGCTTGATGCCGACTTCGTTTCTTCCACTGTGCGTTTTATGCGGATGATTTATTCGCAAAAACACAACGCGTCCGCTGTGTATGTAGGTTACACGACAAGTTCGCATCTGAAAGATTCGGAATTTCGTGTCGTTTTTACGCAAAACATCCAGTGTGAATCGGCCTTAAGCATGTTACTTAACCTGGAAAAAAAGAGATACAAACCTTCTCCTGCTATAACGTAGCTTGTGACGGACTCGGAGCGCGTTCCCTCCTGTGAACACAGAACAAAGCAACTTAAACCAGTTTTAAACACACACTTTAAACAGAAGCTGAGCTTATTTATTGTCGTTATGATAGAATTATTTGATTTTTTTTTTGGACCAATCACGGTTTGCAGAATAGAAATTAAATCATATTTAACTACAGATATCAATTTTAAACCCTTTCACCACATCAACATTATACAGTCAGAACAGCAAATCTGCTTAACAGAATTATGCAGTTTTGTCTCCCTGACGCAAACCGCAACAACACCAAGTATGAGGACATGAACAATGCCCCCCCCCCTTCTCCAGATAATTTCATGAACTTAACTGAATTTATCTGCTCATATTTTATTCTCCAGTAAGTTGGTTTGTTCTCTTTATTGTGTAGCCCAGAATATGGGATTATGGACTTTTAAACAGTAAATGTAACACGAGGTTTTCAGTGAACACAGGAACTTTATAACTGATTAAAACAGCCTGATCTCCTCACCACCTCTTGCTGAATCTTGACTCTGACTTGGTGAGCTCTCCTCTTGGCACTTTCGATCCGCTCCTCCAGCAACGGCGACGGGTTCCTCAACTGCTCGTCCAGCAAGTCCTGCAAATCAGTCACAGTCTGATTATCAACAGCAGATTTTAGCCACAATGTTTTACTTTAACTAATATTGGACTGGATTTTTCTTTAAGGTTTCTGTGCATTTATATGTGCAACACGGTTAGTTTGTATACAAGTATGAATACCTGCAGTTCAGCCTCTTCCTGCTCCAGCATTTTCCTGAGTATCTGAGTAGCATGTTTTTGTACTTCTGGGTTCTAAAGAAAGAAATGTGACAAAAAAAATAAACAAACCAAGACAGTAAATTACTGATGTATGCTTGGCAAAGTTTCACATACCTGTAGTGGTTTGGGTCCTGTGATCCTTTGGGAGGGAGTGCTGCTCATTCCAGAGGGTAAGGGTGGAGGTGGAGGGGGTGCAGCCTCCCCACCCAGAGACGTTCTTTGATTAGGTGTTTGATCAGCAGTGAGGGGCTCCAGGGGCAAGGAGGTGGATGATGGAGGTGGCCCTTGTAGTGTCAATGCGACGTAAGTTCCAGCTTT